>QVOA01023456.1:0-69451 GCA_014825685.1 Pseudomyrmex cubaensis
CACAAATCTAGCACGGAATAGAATCATGTCCACGAAAAGCGATCGTAAAAACTCTTATGGGCCTTGCCGCTCTCAGGCTTCTCTCTGTTTACTATTAGACCTCTGGTGAATACAGCGATATCTTTCGAGATTTTCGAGAATCAAGTCCCAGAAACACCTGGAAATCTTAATATGGCGCATGTCAACGACATATCCTAATATTTGTACGTAAGTATGTGCTATATTTATTTTGTGTTAACGTAACATTGTATTGTTTTTCGTTATAAATAGCAGAATTGAGAAACGCGCGCAGTTTGGAACAATCGAATAATTTCTTCTTTGTTGTAGTTTACACAATTCTGAATTACGCGTTTTCGTGAACATTTAACTACGTTCTTGAAACACGGTACATTACGATTCTGCACGCAAAGAGCTGATATTGCAGTAGTAGAATAATCTTCGGTGAAAATATGACGTCGGTGGATTCGGGAGTGGAGACGAGCAATGATTCGAATGATAACTCAAACGTTCAGCAGGAAACTCAGCATGTCCCTGGTCACTCAGCATGTCCCTATCATGTTGCCAGTTATCCATCAGTTGAACCTATGTTTTTTAGAGTGACATCGGTAATTATCTTGCTCAGCGCACATTCTCCGTGAATCTTGATAAAACGTGTTGAATGAGCATACTTTCATCAAGATTCGCGGCTAGGATGCTAAATTATCTTTTCCATAAAAAATAATAAGTTCTCTCAGTTACTGTACATAATTCTAATAAGATATATTTTGTTATTATTTATGTTAAAATCTTTTAATAACAAAAAACTGAATATTTTATCTTGATGTTAGCCGAAAAAGCAGTGTTGTTTTAACAATTATGTTAACTATCGGCTATCTGGACCCTTTTGTAACCATCGCGACATACTTAGTAAGTAACTTTGTCATTCAAGCAGGAATTACTCTGACAAATGTTTTTTATTTAATATTAAAAGAAACTATCATTTCTTTGTATTATGATCACTTTGAAATATACAAATTAAGCTTTTTTTCTTAATTAGAATTATTAAGAAAGGGAGAGCAAGTATGTAAACTGTTACTAAATATACAGTGATTGTTTTTGTGCAGGAAAAACTTTTGTGCTAGACAAAACAATAGATAAACTAAAAAGATTTAGAAAAAAGCACAATGGTATATGTAAAGAAAAATTGAAAACAAGACTAAATATAGCAGTGTGCTTAAATAACGTTTCAATGACGGAAACTTTCTTGCAAAATTCTGGTCCCCCTAACTATCAAGATGCTTTTGGACGAACTCCTCTTCATTATGCCGCTTGCAAGTAAGTAAAATAGGAAATATCTGCTTATCTCTGTGTTCCTTTCTTTGAAAAAATTATAATTATTTAGAAAGTTGAGTTTTAAGTTACAGAGTTCTATATACAGTGTTTCCAATTTTGAAAATATGTAAACAAAATACATTTATTTATATCATACACTTCAGCCTTTTTTACTACAGGGGTTACACAGACATAGTTCGATTATTACTAAAAAAAGGCGCCAATCCAAATCTCCATGATTGCATAGGCAACACTCCTTTGCATCTAGCCACAGTCACCAGTAATCACGAAATAGTGAAACTACTTGTGGAAGCCGGCACCGATGTCCAAGCGCCAGATCTACGCGGCAAGAATCCACTGAACTTAGCAATGACTAAATTAAGAATGTTGCAAAGCTACAAGAATGAAGACATGATAGCGCTCAGGAAAGAAGCGTATGAAATAACGCAACTGTTAACCATGCACTTAAAAGAAAAAATGCAAAACGAAGCAAAAGCGCAGAAACAGATAGAAGTTCTGACTGATTTTTGTTCACGTCTCTCGTTGTCCAACACCTCGGATCAGGTTCAGGATGGCGTTAAAGATTTATTGGAGAACATAAATGCTCTTGATATAACAGAGTAGTCGCTTCATTAGGTGTGTGCGCACATGGTACCGTTGGAATTTGACAGTCATATATCCAGTTATTAGAAACAAAAAGAACAAAACAAACTTGTCTTGTGTTTCAGACTCGTGTTACATTTTTTTGTCTTATTATTAACGGTTTTCTTTCGACACGTTTTTTCAAATTCTCAGAAGTTGCATACATTTATATATATATAAATATTCTTTCATAGCACACATTCGTAAAAAACATCTCCATACTCATTTATTTTTAGAAGCTATATGTGTAATTACATAAGGTATACATCACTTTTTGCATGAAATGGAGCTTTTTGTATAATTTATTTTATCAAAATTTGAACATCGAGAATTTAATGCAACTACAAAACATTGTGTTAAGAATCTACATTATATATTCTTTAAAACAGAATAATTAAAACTAATAAAGTATCCAATAGGTGTTTATACATTCAATAAAAATAAACTGTCTATAAATTTAATATTTTAAAATGTGTATAGAGCGCGTTGTTATAAACCCAAATTATTACTGATGTGTTTATTATATTGTATTGCACACAATACTTTTTTTGTAATAACAGTATAAAGACATTTGTAAAAAAATTATAGAGCCATAAGCCACTTGATGAACATGAATAACAATAATAAAAGCAAAAACATTTATTATTACAGAAATCGTTGTGTTAGAGAAATAACATTTAAAGATTTATTTTATTTTTGAGTGATTTGTCATTCACTTATATTTAAAAGTGGCTTGTAACTCTATTGGTCATTTTTTTTTTTTTTTTTTTTTTTTTTTTTTTTTTCTGTTTGAATTTTTCCAAAGTCAGATTATTTAAAAATGTGTAAATAATCTCGTAATTTATGAATATTGTATATGATCTATATACTTCTCTGCTTGTAACTTTATAAACGTACGTATATAGAGAAACACAATTATAATAAAGTGTGTTTTTATATTAAATAAAGTGTCTTCTCTGCATACGGTAAGATATTCTCATTTCTTTTTTATCTAAATCTAAATGAACAAGTCCTCTGTCATAACTGTAAAATAAGAGATATACTGTACTATACTGTATCATGCTTCTGAACAATATATAAGAAGGAAGAATGTTTTTCTTCGCGTTCTCTGGCACTTTGTTTTTCTCTCTATTGCAAAACGATTCAGTGTCAGACGTGTATTGTACTCTAAGAGATTTTGCAGCAGAGCTTGATTTTATTTTGTCTGTGTGTGTGTGTGTGTATGTGTGTAAACGAATCACGACAAAATGCGTAGCAAATAGTTCAATAAACTTTGAGACAAAGAGACCAAAATAAACAGTTTTGCTTTACATGTGTTATATTTTTCATCTTATAATTTTAACAATTTTTTCCGATATTTTTTTGGTAGGTTTTTTTTAAAGTGTCGATAATCGCATATATTTCGACTTTTGCTTTTTATTCAATATGTTGTTTGTCCTGACAGTGTTAGGCTCTCCTCCCTTTCCAAAGTGAAACCGGGATTTGAAGGATACTTTTTTTTTTATTTCCAGTTGAATACTTGACTGAGAGACGCGCGCGAAAGAGGGAGAAGCGCCATTGCCAGCAACACAGAACGCAACGTGGGTGGTCTTACCGAGGAACGCAACACGTGTGTGGTCCCGGCTGGTTTCTCTTCTACGTTATGCTATGAGTCGCAGAGACCGTGGAAGATGCCGAGCCGCCTCGCACAAACGAAAGGGAGATCTTGTGATCACGTGGTTTGTCTCTAAGAACAACGGCGTCTAATTCGTGAGAGAGCGCAAAAAAAGTACGTGTCTTTCATGAACTTTCAACTCTATTATTTATTCCACACCACGTGACTCTTTGTTTTGAATACTGATTGTGCTTCGTAAACATTCGTGTACATTTAACAAAGAAAGAGACTTTCTTGACCTCTAAAAACGAAAACTTTTTCCGGTTTTAAATTTTGTCGATTTTTTTAAATGAAAAACTTGTCTTCTACTTGCAGATGATGCGTCTGCTAGCTCTCAGTTTGCTCTTGTTTCCCAAGTCGTTCTCCGAAATGGTGCACGGGTTTACTGCTAACGATGACAGTGAATTAAACAGTACGTGGAAAGAAAATCTCGGCCTGAGTTCCCGGCATAGAATCAAAGACTCCAGTTATTTACTGGACAGATATCCGATAGGAGAATTGTCACCGGACGTTTCGACATGTCGCAGACCTGCCAAGTGTATTTCGTTATATAAAGGCACTTGCATGGGAACGAAAATACCGTACTCCTTCACTACACTGGATCTCATACCGGAACGTGTGACGCCAGAAATTGTTGAGGTAGATATACACATAAGAACTTCATATATTTCTTGTATCAGTAATATTCTGTTCTTTTTTTCTTTGATGAAGCTTGGCATGATTTTCAAGAATACTCAGGCATGCACAAGAAAGCAAGTCAGCCCCTCAATAAAAGAAATAAATTTATTTTGTAAGTGGCCAAAAATATCAAGAATTTAAAAACTCAGATTTTCTCCTCTTTAATTCTATACACAGGCTTGTTTTTCTAAAAGGAATGGATGTTAAAGAATAATAATACATTTCATCATTAGATAAAGCATGGCATGCTTACTAAAAACATTTCTATGTTAGAGCTACACATAACAAGGCTAACAGCAATGTGAAACATTTTGCTACATAGAGACTTATCTTTCTGTAATGTGGGACGAGATATTAAGATACAATATGTGTCTTGTTGTATTTGTGTGTTTGATTATATTGTCTTTTAACACATTTTGTATAATGTACCTGTATACATATATTGTTCATACAGAAAAATAAGCATCAGTTTTATTTTTTCTCTGTGTTCTTTTATTTTTCAGGAAAAATTGCACTTGCTACAAGCCTTGCAACACGTACCAAAGTGCTGGGCTGTCGTTCAACCGTTTTTGTGTTCAATTTTTATGCCAAAATGCGTCAACAATACAGTGGAACTGCCATCTCAAGAGATGTGCAAAATGGTGTCAGGACCTTGCAGAATGTTGATTAATCACACGTTGTGGCCCAGTTTTGCCAAATGCGACAACACGAAATTATTTCCACGATTGTGCGACTACAAAAATGACGTGCGGGAATTGAAGTTTAATATCACCGGCAAGTGCTTGAAACCTCTTGTACCTACTGACAACGCTCTCTCGATTTTTGACGGAGTCGAAGGCTGCGGAACACAATGTTACGACCCATTGTACACATTCGACGAACACAACGAAATACATTCGTTCGTCACATGGGCCGCTGGCATCTGCTGTGCTTTCAATTTATTCACTGTTGTAAGTATCGTTAAACTACATTTTTTAATTTTAATATTTACCGATTACAGTAAAGTGTGCACATTTTAGATAACGTTTTTGATAGACTGGAGAAGCGCCAATAAATATCCAGCTTTGGTGATATTTTACATAAACGGTTGTTTCATGGTGTCTTGCATAGGATGGTTGATTCAAGTCACTCCTGGCAGCAGAGACGCGATTGTGTGTCGTAAAGACGGTACTTTAAGGATGAGCGAGCCAAGGTATGTTTCCGAAGTATTTTTGTTTGCAATAGTTTGGTTCCGTAAAACGTACGTATTTTTGTTTTTGTTTTTCAGCGGCGAGAATTTATCTTGTGTTGTTGTTTTTGTGCTCGTTTATTACTCCATGATGGCAGCTATGGTGTGGTTTGTTATACTGACTTACGCCTGGCACATGAGCTTCCAAGCGCTCGGCAAAATACAGGATCGAATAGACAAGAAAGGTGCTTACTTCCATCTGATCGCTTGGTGCATACCGCTCGTTCTGACCGTTACGATCATGGCGTTAGGCGAGATCGACGGCAACAGTATGACAGGAATATGTTTCGTCGGTTATACCAATCACGCGGTGAGAATAGGATTTGTGCTGTGTCCTGTTTTAATTGTTGTATTGATAGGAGGCTATTTCCTCTGCAGAGGTAAGTGTTTTACACTTATGACGTATATTTGCGTGATACACATAAGTAATAATCTAAACTTGTATTTTTACTGCTTGCTTCTGTATTAATGTAATAAATTGTGAGTATTATTATATATACTGATGTAAATGTAATCGTGAAGAATTATTCTCGGTCTGTGCACGTTATCTGTTTTTTTTTCCAGGTCTTTACACGCTTGTTCGCTTAAAAATAAGCAGTCAGGAGATCATATCCGAGAGGGCGAGTTCGAAAATCAAACAAACCATCGTGAGAATGGGACTCTTTTCTATATCCACTCTCGCGGCGGTTATTGTGACGTTCTATTGTCACATTTACGAGTTTCAACACTCTTGGCAGTGGAAACAGAGTTTCAGAAATTATATGATGTAAGAATCGATAGTCATCATTTCAAAGTCCGAACGTATATATAGACACGCGTGTTGCGCATAATGTTAGATTAATTAATTTTTCATTTTTTGTAATTGTGTGTAAATACTCTGTTTTCTTCTGAAGATGCTCGATAACGACAAAGTTCTCGGACATCTCCGAATGCAAAATGGACGCAAGACCCAGCACGGGTAAATTGCAATTGCATTTATTAGCACCATTTTTCGCCGGAGTTCTCATGTCGTCTTGGGTTTGGACGAATTCAACGGTCGATACCTGGAGCAGATTTCTTAGGAGGTAAAGTTCTATAACTTGTTTGAATGCTCGTTACGTGAATTTGCTGATGTCACAGACAAAGCAACTCTGAATAGCGTGTGTCTTCTCTTCGCTTGCAGAGTCTTGAATCGCGAGTCCGAGGAGCCTCCTATAAAATTGAGCAAGCACAAACTCATTGCGCATCTATTCGCGAACCGAAAAACGTTCCACAAGGCCGGCCGTCTGTCAATAAGCTTTCACAACACTCATGAAGATCCGGTCGGACTTAACTTCGATCTCAACTCGGCGGCCTCGCAGGACTTCAGTTCCACTTGGGCGGCCGCGTTACCCAAGTTGGTGACGCGGAGAGGCGCGCTGGTTGCCGGCGCTACTGGATCTGTATCTAGTAATCGGCGAAATTCGGCGGATTCCGAGATCAGTTACAGCTTTCGATGTGTCTCCATGGAGTCTAGGCGGAACTCGCTGGACTCACAGATATCCGTGCAGATCGCACAGGTGAAGACGACCCGAAAAGTCGCCAGTCGATCCCGCGGTCGTCGTGGAAAGAATAGAAGGGACTTCGGAAAGTCTCGATCGACGAAAATTGATCCGATTTCCAGACGAGGCAGCACCACTTCTCAGGATAGTCAATTGATGGCGCAAATATCGCCTCAGATGCCCAATATGGGCAGAAGATTAGGAAACGCTGGACTAGACAAGCGAACATTAGACTCGAAGATCATTGACACTAAAACCCCGGCTCTGCTGCTACCGTTTTTGTCTCCCAGAACGCAGAGTGGCAGCGATGAAAATTTGAGCAGTGACGAGAAGAGGCATCAGGATATAACTGACAAGGATATTGACATGGGCAACATGGAGAAAGAAGATGAGCAGGACAGCGACAGCGAAGACAGCCAACCGGATGAGGAAACGAAGATGTTGGACTCCGAGGAAACGCGCGATAACAAAAATAAAAACAGCAACAAAACTTGCAAAGCCTATAATCACGAAGACGACAGAAGAAGTCACAGAGGCAAGTACGTTGACGAGGCTATTCTGAAGCATCTGCTTCAGGAGACCAGTGATATTAAAGCGAAAAATGAGAATGAGAAGGAGATACATAGAATGACTGTGATAAATGACTTGGACTCTAATCTTACCTCGCGTTATCCGGAATTGACGCGATTGTTGCAAAACGAGGGGCAGACGAACGCTAGGGAGATATCGACGCAGACTTCGCTACCTCTTGACATACTCGAGATGGAAGAATTGAAACAAAGTATCGACGAGATAATCAACAGCAGAAATTGCAGCTCCAAAGGGACTCAAATATCGCCGCAATTGAAAAAAAAGTAAAAAAATTTTTTAACAAAAATTTGTTGACTGTTTTTTTACATATATAGGATACATATTTTTTATAACAGTGTTGGTAGGAAAGTGCGTGAAGGAACATGAATATCATTGTGTCACACGTTTGTGTATAGAATGTAAAACATCGAACATTTTACTATTTTAGTAACAAATAAGTATTTATTTTTGTCTTTTACTTTTTATATGCCAATCTACAATGTACTGAACAGTATTTAGCTGATTATTATTAATATACAAAAAAATTCACAGAAGTCTTATTTTGTTTTATATTTGTATCTAATACAATTGTCTATCGGAAATATCCTAATCACAAATTACGATCTTTATTGCATCTCACAGATGTTTCGTAATTTTTTTCAACATTTTTATAATTGTGAACATATAGAATATGTCCTATCGTATATTAATCGCAAATTCTCTTGAATTTTTGTGCCTACGGTTCTAACATTATTACATACGTAATATAATATCGCGCGAAATGCATTTTTCTCTTTCTCTATGTTCGATTGAACGTATCTCTGAGAAAAGTTCTTCAAGACAAAGTTAAGCGAAACAATAGTTTTGAAATCGTAGAATCTTCCATTTTTTACACAATCATTACTTTCTGTAAATTTCTTTTCCAATTGTTTTTTTTTACCAGTTGCATTTTTGGCACAAAAAAGAAAACGTTCGCTTTCCACTTTCTTTGTTAATTCACCTATTAACAATCTATTTTAGGAAAATATCAATATTCTTAGGCCGTAAATATAATAATATAGGTGTATCATTGAATACATTTTGCTGAATGAAATTGCATCGATAAATTCTACGTAAATACACTATGTGCCAATACGAAGAGTTAATCCTCGCTTCGTAAATACCAAAGTCAGTTCTCTTATTCGCGGCAAGGAAATTAATCTTCGGCGACGTTAGCTTGCTTGATCTTATTATGACAAAATCCCTCTTGCTTCTTCCCCACTGTGGCTCTCTGTGTATGTTACTACGTTTTCAACGTCGATTCCGTGTTCTCCGTTCTCGCTACGTACATTTTTCCTACACTCGATCATAAATATATTCGGACTTTAGTCTTCGGGTAAGTGTCGTAACGTGTGTATCGCTATTGTACATTATTTAATTATGCATATTATCTATATAGTTATGTATCATTAACTCGCGCGTCTTTCCTTCGTGTCTTTATCGATAAAAACAATAATAGATCGTTCACTACGAAAGTAGAAAAATAAATATTATTTTGGGCAGGCGAGTGATGTATAAGTGTATAGTTTTGTGTGTATGTGTATGTATGTATGTGTGTGTGCGTGTCTCATTTTTTTTCGTTCGATCGACGCGCAAACAATACTATACATTAATTATGATTAATTAGTCTCTTGCGTGATTTATGATGAGTTAACAAAAATGCATTATATGCTCCTGCATGCTCCTGCTCCTTACATTCATTGTCAGTGTTACCTCCAACAATTTGCCGAGTTAACGATTTTTCTCACCGTTACACCTTTTTTTTAAATAATGCCTACAAACATGCACACGCACTAATATGCTATAAACATCCTAATTAATGTTTTGCATTTCGACTATAATAAATTAACGTAACGTGCATACTGCAAACAGGAGAGTATAGAAAAGATTCCGTGTATCCATAATTTTTTTTTTTTTTTGTTTTGTTTTTACTTCCATCACCACCGCAGGCGGCAGGCAAACCTCGAGTACTTGTAGCTTGTTGTTCACCCGTTAGAGGCTCTTTGGACGAAGCTACTTGGATTTGGCGTGTGATTTTTTATGCTTAGTGTGTTCGTTACCCCAGATGAAGTTGTTTAGCGCTTCTCCTACAAAGTAGAGCACCGTGCAGAATATGAGCAGGACCGCGAAGAACACTATTTGCAACGGCTGCGATAGCACGTCCATCACGGGATACACCCAGACGCCGCTTTTATAGTAGACTACGTGTATCCTATAAGAAAAGTGTTTTATTCCACTTGTTCGTGATCGCAATAGAAATTACTTTCAAAATTTGTTTCACTCACCAGACTAAATATGTGAGCATGAAGGTCACGAGTATTCCGAGGCCGCGCGACCGTTTAGGATATTGTCGCGGTGCAACGATCATCTCGAATATGGTTGTCACCATAATCATTGTGTGCATCAAATGGTTCAACCACCATGGAAAGTAGGGGTCCAATGCTTTTGGTAATACCAGTTCACGATCCACGAACATCAACGCCCAGAAGGTAACGCCGACGAACTGAAACGTGAAATTGACATCAGATTCACATCATATTGTTCCGAAGATATCAATGATATAAATAAGAAGAAAAGATGGAAACATAGGGTTGGCTTCGTTTCCCGCAAATTTTTTGACGTTTCGTTGGAAGATAAATTTACGTCTTCGGTCCGTACAAAAGAAAAAGATATTAACTCGTTGCGGTTGGATTTACTTCAGAAAACATAGTTTGGCAACTAAGAGGTATATCCAACCGCAAAAAGTTAATTTAAAAATTTCCACTTAAGTTTGTAAACCCGCCGCGTGAAACGCAACCGTTGTGCAACCCGTATGATTTTCACAATTTTCTGCGAAACGCACTTTAGCAGCAGAAACTTCCCACGGTTGAAGAGCATCACAAACCGTTGTACAATTAAACAATTGCTGAAGCGGCCAACGTTAGTTATTTTTTCTTCTCATCTTTTTCTTATCGGAAAAAGCTATTAATAAATAATAATAATAATTAATTTTGTTGCAACATTCTCGAATTGACGCAAATATATGTAACAGTATAAAAAAAATATGTGAAATAATTTAACTTACCATGGCAACGGGAAATCCGAGACTCGCGTGGAAGTAATCTTTCAACTTTCGTACGAAAGGCGTTTTCTTGGGATTCACGGCATTCGTGCCGAAAGCGTCGTTTAACAGACATATCAGGAAAAACACCGCTTGTAAAATCTAAAAACAAAATTCGCGTTTCGAGGCATTGAGGTGTTGACAAGCGTGTTTTATGTAACTTATACTATAAACAGTACAATATGTGTTATTTAGAAGAGAATTTATAGTTTATAGCAAGTGTTACTGGAACGAAGTCACAGGATGCACGTCATCTTGTGTTTCATTAATAAAATAATTCCTTAAGTTCGTACATTTGTTGTTGAATTATTATTTTAGACAATTTCTTAATTTGATATTTATTACTTCTAAGACAAGTAGAAATTTGCAATAAGTGATACAGATAAATAAGTGAAGTAAGTTGCACACATATTACACTAATTTATGCACTGATTAGACAAAAACGTCACTGGATAAATAGTAGCGATAAAAAAAAGTGAACCTTGGTATCTAAATATAAATATCTTGTAAAACGAAGACATTAAATGTCAATGTATTTATATTAAATGTCAATGTATTTATATTAAATACATGTATATGATGCATATTCTTTTACGTGTTCAATAATGACGTGTTTCGAGTCAAATAGTGTCTCGTTTGTGAACTTACTCGTCGACATCTTGCGTTCAAGGCTTCTGATATTCGTTCCAGCCATTCGTTCCAGTCCATGACGTGTAATAGACTTAATTTATTTTAATTATTTGACAAAAATTCATTTAATGTCTCACTTCTCTGATCCAACATGGCTGTGCGCAACGAGTAATCAGAAGCCCAAGAAGACTTGACGTGTTAGTCGAGAACGTGTACTGCCTCACGTGCAGTCGTGTCAAGTGACACTGAGACTTGTTGATGGAACAAGCGGAAATGGCCCAATTATCCGTACTGCTCTCGATAGTAATTAAGGTACTTGCACCAATTAGCATCCGAAATTATTGAACGAAAACATTATTCTAAACGAGATTTCGTAATTTTGATTAGTAAAAAAGTACGAATAATTCACGCAAACATAATAATATTTTTTATTCAATAATTAATTTTTTTTAATTAATATAGTATTATAACAATAAACACAATGCTTCTTATGCTACTTTAAGAATTTTTAGATGACGGCATACATGAAAAATAAGTTTTTTATTACTTTATTAAGCATTAGTTTGCCCTTTATACGAGCGTTTTTGTAATAATTATCATAACATTACGCGCGTTAATAGTCTTTTAACGAGTATTCGTGTCATGCGTGTCACACAAGACCGTCAACGTGCACGCACGAAGTAATGTTTAAATAATTGAATTTTGTTCTTTATACGAGCCATTTGAAGTGGCAATTTAAGCGTGAAATGGCCGAGGGTGCTATCGCTCGGCGATAAGTGACAAAATGCTCGAAAGTAGCACTCGTTATATTTTAATGTCAAACGCTTTTGGCTCGCACGCGGTGAATAAATTGAGCGGATCGGAGCTGCTCATTTCTGACGAGTTATTGCTTCATCACCCCCGAAAGTTACAACAGAAGAAAACAAAGTCACATTACAACACTTTTCTTTCAGATTTCTTTAGATTTCTTTTATCAATAATCATTCAGTTAGAGACTTTCTCTTTCACGGAAATGCGAGAGAGTTGCGTATTCTGTCGCAAATTAAAAGTAAGCGGGTAAATTTTGTTGTTTTTTTTTTGTTTTTTTTGCGCGTGAAAATTATATTGTAACAAGAGCAATGCATTCAAGAGAAGAAGAACTTCACGATGTGATTGCTGATTTCACCGATAATCTCGTTGCTGATGAGCGCGTCCCTATTTTCTGCCTCATTTCCTATTGTCGAAGGAATTATTATTATATTATTATATCACCGCGATTTGTGATCGTCAGCTGTATCCCAGGTGGACGCGGTGTCTTAGTTTTCACTATTATATAACGTGGCAATAAGGATATTAACGTCCGTGGATATATAGGTAACACACGATCACGGAGAATCGGGTTTTGTGAAGCAGAACGAAGATATTTCTCGCGTTATTACACTGTAAAACTTTTTGATGTAAAAAATTGAAATTAGAAAAGTGAGTAATATTGGGAGCGATAACAAAATAGTTGTAACTTTTCGAACGTATTGTAAATTTTCATACACGCGAAACGCATAAATATTTTACTGCAAAATGTGTACACAAATATATATAATATTTTCATTCAACACACCACAATAGAAGTATCTGTAGCGGTAAGATTATTTGCATAGAGGAAACAAGTGGCGGACGCGTATCTTGTGTAATAGCGCAAGTAGAGTGTACACATGTGTGTACATAAAACATGCGGTACACCCACGCCAGAGAAAAGTCGACGCGGTAATTTTGTCAGTAAAAATCTCGCGCAATAAACTTTGTACGTTCGATATACTAACCGCATCCCAGAACGTAAGGAACTTGAACTTCCCACCGTAGGCGCCGTGCACTCTCCCGACATTGGCCGGCACAATCGTGTACGTGTAATCGTAATAAACGCCGAATGCGTAATGTAGAAAAAAAATCGCATGGAATCCAATCACTAGGCCCTGTCGCATTTCACGGCCGTTCGCGAGCAAGTCTGAAACGTGTAATTATCTTTTGTGCATTTTCTCCTCTCAGACACACACATACACGCGTGCGTCATCATTCGGATAAAGTATCTCTCGTGAAACAACATAGATTTCATTGTATTTTATTCTGTATACTAATGGCATTATTTCTTGTTTGTACATTATTTTTTTGCAAAAAGCAAAAGGAATATTTTACATTTGAGAATACAAAGAGAGAATCTAAAAAAGAGAAATTAACTTATACTTACTTTTTATGCCATGTGCATATCTAACATGGCATAAAAAAGTATTAAAATTAGAAAAACAGACAAGAAATATATATATAAACACGGTCAATTAACGAGCCAAGAGGATGTATTTTATTTAAGACACTGAATTAAATTAAACAGGTTTAGAAAAACAGATTTTTAAAAAGTAGTTGACACTCTTTGAAAAAAGATTGACAGGTCTTTAAAGTGCTAATCATTGGGTGTCTTACTCTATTATTATCTCTCTCTCTTTTTCTATAAATAAACGGAAAAATTTATTATCAGATAATGCTACAAAAAATAAAGACCTTTTTAAAAAAAAAAAAAGCCTAAGATGTCCTCTAAATCTTCTTCACGCGTTTATTCACGAAGAAACATAATTGTCATTGCGTTAGGCTCCTTTTAAAAACTACATAACTTTTATGAACGAGTTAAAATGTGTTTTTAGGTCACAGTCTAGATTTCTAAGTTTTTTTTTAGACCCGTATATATGTACTCGAAAAAAAATATGCAAGGTTAATCTTCAGTATCGATCGATAGACAATGTTATCGTAGAAAGACGAAATGACTACGAAAGGAAACTGACGGAGATGGAAAGTTTCAGTTTATTATTTCCTAACACACACACACACACATTACGCAACCACGTGTGTACCTACGAAGTAGAGTTATGTAATTTTATACGTAACGCATGAAGTACTTGATTTAAAAAGACAGTATCCGCAACACACGAGAAAGAGGAGTCTTGATTTTCATTGCGATATCTTATACGATATAATTATAAAAACTAGATCTGAATTTTTTTAACACTTTTTAAATCCAAAATGTTGTCGTAAAATAGAATTATATCACAGAGTAAAAGTTTGTCTAAATACTTCTTTATTTGTTTATTCATTGACACTTAGTTTTAAGAAATATCGCTCCCACAGTTCAAAAACAGCTTGAGAGAAAACGAGGTTTTAAGTTTTTATCAAGATTTACATAAAAGATAGTGATATATGACGCACTTTCGCTTTCGCCGTTTGCATAATTTGCATAAATCAATATTATTTTCAAATAATTTCTTTTTCCGGCCTACATTAACCAAAATTTAATGACATGAAATTTGCTATGGTAAAGAAGCTTTTTCTTATTAATTCAAGTTTAATATATCTCATTTATTCATGATATTCTACATTTGATTTCTGTCTTGAATATTATCTGTCTCACAAGACAGAAGCGGATGTAAAATATTCATTCACAAAGAATGAAAAACAAAACACAAGAACTTCAAGAACATTTGTATTTTATCTCTCTCTTAAGTAATACTAATCACATTATGCAATGTAAGAACACTTGAAGCAAGCGGAAAGTGCATTATGAAAGACTAATATTAACCTTAATTTGCTAAAACAATTTCTTTTTTCAAAAAAGAGACTAGCAATTTTCTTAAAATAGAAAATAAACTAAAAAAATCTGAAGATAAAAATGTAATTTTACAAACATGGAAAAATCAGTCAACCGTTAAACATAGTACGAGTTTTGAGAATCTCATTAATTATTTCTCATTAAATTATTTATTCACATTGTTCACTCTAAAATTATTTTATTTTTTGACTCTTTGATAGAGAATTATGTTATAAGAGCATACATTTTTTTAAATTATTCTAACAATAAGTGAAATAAAAAAGTCAGCTGTTTAAGATTTTAGACGTAACACAATTTGACGCAATGCTGCATTAACAAAACTTTATATAAAAAGATCTCGTTCTGTCGACGATTAAATATGTAGTAACTTGTATTTGAACTTTGCATCGATGTTTGTTCGAAGAAATTAACACAGTTCATAGACTCGTGAAGGAAAACTTTCTTTCGTCGTATCACCCTCGTCATTCACCCTTCTCTCATAGACACAAGGGTTGAATGTTATACATCTCGTGTCACCGTTGCACCACGTGTCACATTTATATACATCGTGTCATAGCGCGTTCTGGCTGACTGCGTCCATAAGGGACCAATGTGCTTTCCTGCTCGTTAAGAAAAATTCACTGATGTGATTGTTGACGAGACGTTATTGTGCAACATGACATACGCTCTGCGAAATATATCCTAACCTCCTCTCCCTCGTGAACGTCGTCGCGACGCTGTGCGTCGACCGGAAGTATCTCCAAAGTGTGAAATTCTATCTCGCGAGCACCCCCGAATGCAAAAGAACCGCCTTCTGTTTGCGTCGCGGGAGAAACACGCGCGAACGTAAAATTCCGCTTTGCCTACTGTACATAGAAGAATTCTGCGTTTATATATCGACGTGGCTTTGCGGCCAAGAGAAAGAAAGAGAGAGAGAGAGAGAGAAAACGAAGAAACCTATTTTTAATCGGCCCGTCTCCGCGGCTTCTCTAGCGGAAGGGAACATGCTGATCGATCTACCCTTACTTGGTGCAGAAAACGCACGCTTCGGCTCTTAGAACGGCTCTCGTACGTACAAACACGTGTGGTGCGTGGCACACCTGTCTTCTGCTTATTTTATCGGAGCGCCGAGAGACTTATGTCACGTTAAATCATGTGCGATCGGTAAACGAAAACAACCCCACAACCACTTGTGTCGGCGACCCGCGACTTACTGACGAGATAGTGGAGTAAAACGGCGGGAGGAAAAGGCAAAAAGACCGCAGAGCATGTGTGCGTTTGGCACTGGTTCATGTGATCGCCGTATACACGAGAAAAGCGAATGGAAGGGAGAGATGTATCAGTGATGGATTTAGTCCCCTCGGTCGCCCCTTACCTCGTCGTCTCGAACACGCATTTATCGATAGCCCGAGATCGCAAAGTTTCATTTATATTCGTGTTTGTCAAGCATTTGAAAGCGATTTGATGTTCTTTTGGCACTTCGCCCCTTGCCTTCGACGAGTGTCTTATTCTAACACAAAAGCGATCGCCGTGACCACCGACGGCAAGGTTATTAAGCGATACTGTTGCGCAGTTATTTTGTAATATATGAGTAGTAATGCATTGTGTCGTTAGAAAGTTAAGATAAGATAGCAACATCTTTTATCATAGTGACATTTTATTCATGCTAATGGTTTGCCTATATTTGCGCGGTATTATATTTTCAATAATTTTACTATTTACATACGTTGCAAACTTTTTATTTCTTTTTATATTAGTACACAAACTAATGTTTTAACTGAAGTTACACAATTGTATCTCTTTTCACTTGTTAGAAAATCCAATAAAACCCTCAACTATCTCCCTCTACTTTATCCCATATAAAATAAAGTTTCAGATTATAGGGTTTAAATTGGAGATAATGTTTTATTTCTTTTTGAGATCAATCAATCTCTAATATTTTATCGTGTGTACGGAATTTATTATGTGTACAGAATAAAGATTGTATATGCAATGCAAACTTATATCACTTGCGTAAGCTAATTTCACAAGTCAGGGTTACGCAGATATACATATTGTATGTCTTTCAAGCGATTGGAACACAATCAATTCGAGTGAATTGACTGCACATCGAGCTTCGAGGGAATTGATATGGATTTGATATGCATATATATATCGGTATTGAAGTTGATTTCCATTTCAAACTCAATATCTGAACTTCCATTTCAAATATTCTCGGCCGATTTTAAGCGGAAAATGATATCTTCTTATTACGTTTTAATATACATTGTTTTTGTATTTTTACAAAACAACAATTTTATTTGTTCTTTTAATAATACGATTGATTTCTACTCACCACATCCCATATTGTTAAATACTTCATCTGACCGGGATCAAACTGACTGAACTTTTCCACTATGAAAGGAATGTGCAGCAAGTAGAAGGAGTAGTACAAGGTGAAGGCGTACATTCCAAACGCGACTACGTGGGGCAAAAGATTGATCGTCTGTGACATCTTGATGGAATTCTGTCAAGTTCAGAAAATACATTAAATATTGCATTATTGTAGCAACGATAACGAAGTGATAATGACAATATATTGACAAGAATAGATAATAAAGAACCTTGGCATAACAAAAGATATTTTTTGACGTGACTGCGATATTTCTTTTTCTTAAAGTATAATTACCTTTTAATAATACGGTAGAAGAGACTTAATATTATGGTATCAAACAAACTGTCCGGGAACAAGAGTTTTAGCTACATGAACAACCTCGATATCTAAATATATATAAATATATGTAATAAAAAGAACGTCTCAGTCTCATACATGATTATATACATATATACAATAAAATAATAATTACATAAAATAATAATGAAATGCAATAATTAAAGATGCAATATCAAATTTATCTATGTACAAGGAACTTTTCTCTCCGAGTGTGTTCAATTCGCTGTCAATTGTTACTTGAGTACTTGGTTTTTAATAAAAGTTTATATAAGAGTTAGACAACAACACAATATAAATATTTCTGTTGTATAATGTATTAGAAGATTATGTGTAGTTAGTAAACTTTGATCGCTGTATATTTCGAAAATCTTGACTCAGCAATTTGTTTTTCTAACTGTAGTGATACAACATTAATACTTTTGCTTGTTTTTTAATTTATACGATTCAACAACATTTTAAACACATACGCGTGTCTGTAATATTTTTTTCCAAATTTTTTAATTTGTACAAGAAACATTTAGATTAAACATTTTAAATTTGCATATTAGTTCATTCAGGAATACGTGTTGTTGAGTGGGGGGGGGGGCACATGTAATGCACATTCTTTTATAACACCTTAATTGCAGTATCGCATTATATGCCCAGTAAGCAAAGTAAAAAAATTACTCACAAGCAATCGCCAATATTTTGTCATTGAATTGTTGTTCTTTTGACGACAGATAATTTTACTATTAAAGATTTTATGTTTATATATTTATTATTATTAATCTCTTGAATAAATATTTAAATAAATACTTATATATCTTGTATTTGTAAAGTTTTATAATATTTGTGCTAATCGATAATTCATAAACTAGTGTGTAAATAAGCAATTTTTTCACTGAATATTGTGTCTTGTTTTATCTGTTTCAACAGCGTCTATTCTTGTCAGAGAAAAAGAGTTGTGAATTTATTGTAAAAATATGCGTGTCAAGATCCGAGATTTACATCAAGATCTAAGATTTATAATCTTGTTTATAGCTTGAACTTGAATCTATAAAATCTTGTAATACTAGGCTTATATGAAGCAACGAAGATGTTTTCTTCGATATTGTGATTATAAAATCATGTAGATGTATGGAATAACTTTTAATTATCTAGCAATTCTACTAGACAATTTATTACATAAATCACAAAGACCTTGATGTATTTAAGGCAAGCGCTTATTTACTTCTAAGTATGCTTCACGTTACAGATGAACTTGATCGTCGCGAGACATCTACTTCAAAAAAACATTTTGTTTTCACATTGTAATATTTGATAAGCAATAGAATAATCGCAAGAAAGAGAGAAAGAAAAAGGAAAAGCATCTTAATTCACTGAGTTAATGATACTTGATTATCTTAATACGTATGTATATATATGTATATATATATAAAACTGATACTAAAATAAAATTAAATAAACTTACTGAATCTTTATATCAAATATAAAGATATCACGTTAAAAAAACAAACAATAGAACTTTTTAAAGTCATGCGTTGGAAATGTACGTGCAAAATATTTTTAAAGTGTAAACTAATAATTAATTTTTAATGTTTATCGGATCTATCGGATCCTTGATTCGCATCTCGAATGTAAAATTGAATTTCTCACATAAAAAAACAATCTATCCGTACTCTATCTACAAAAAGAATAGGAATACCGGGACTCTTATTAATTGAACAAACTCGGTTTAATTTACATTACCTTGTTACGCTGTGGATGTCTTGTTTGTTAGATCCGCGTTGTTTCCGACACGCCGACTCCGTTCGCGTTCTCGAATCGCAATATACTGAAGAGGAGCACTGTTGAGCATTCGTGAGCTGCTATTATCGATATGATTAGCAGCGACAGTGACGTTGCATTATAAGACGCGATTAATAAAATCTTTTTTACGAGGCCGAGACCCGAATGCTCCTCGGCTGCGATACACTCCTCGTGTGATATCCGTCTGATTCTATCAACGCGGCAGCGACGGCGGCGGCGGCGGCGATGTAGCCGCCGTGGTCGACAATAAACGAAAGACCAGCGAATGAAACAAGACTACGATCGCGGAATAAACTTTGTTGTCAGGTAGCTGGAACATTGTGTAACGGAACGCATCTCTTTTCATATAATCTTGAAGCGGAGGAATGAAATGTGCGCGCGATCTTCTAAAACATTTTCCTTCAAAATATGTAACTCAATGTTAATGGATTATTGATGCATGTTTTTTTGTATACTCCTTTTCAATTAAAAAAAGAGTATTTTTCCAAAATACTCCTTTTTTAATTGAAAAATATGACGCATCTTAATACATTGTTAAAATTTACCTATTATTGCGTTATTACGTCATTGTTGTACATGATTATTAGTTTGTAAGTATTAATTATTGATTTTTAATTACATGAAATTATTGCTACTAAGCATTTCTGAACTTCTTGCACATGTGTGCGATATAAGATGGGTCGCTGCAAATTAGGTGAATTATAATCTACTCCCGGATACAAAACCAGATAATTTTCTCATCACAACACGCGCTCTAGCAATTCAAAGTGTAAAATGTAATTATCTAAATGACTTGTGACTTTTTGTGGCAAAAAAAGGAACTTGCGCTTATCGCGCATAAAACGTAGAAGAATGTGAGAAATTCAGAATCATCAAAATATTTTTCTCAGAAACAAATATTTAGAAGTACTTACATATATTTTTTTTTCACATATTCAATAACAGTAATTGAAGAAACATCCACTTAAAATTACGTAGCCTTTAATTGCACATGAGGTTTTGTGACAATAAAGCAAATGTATCAGCAAATGTTCTTGTAGAAGTTAAAAACATCTAAACAGAAAAAGAAAATATGTTATAAGTTTTGTCACTGAGAGCAAAGTAAGGAATGATGTCATGTAAAATACGCTTTTTCTCATGCAAAATCAAATAATCGGTTAAAACATTTGCATAATTATCATCAGCTATATTGACATCGGTAACGTCAACGTTCTCTAATTATCATCCTTAATTAATGCAGAATTTGATATTATCGACAAAGCAAATCAATATAAATAAAATCAATTTCAAAACTTTTATTGATTCTTACGCTAATCATCGTTCTAAAAGAAGTTGCAAATTGTTGTTGGAATTTTAAACAAATAAAAACTGCATAATTAACACGTTAAAAAAAGCACTCTTGTCCTTTTGAATGGCAAATGTGGGACAAGAAAACCAGATATAAAAAATATAGTTTGCTCGTACAATTGTTAATGATCATCACAATACTCGCTTGCACATGGATTTGCACAAACTTACGTAAGGCGTGCAATGTGCATACAATGAGTGACGTGGAAAATCAACAATGTTCGAACGTCTTTTTATCGATTCGTTACCGTGTTACGCGATGGGAGACGGTCACTCTTCGGCGTTCAGTCAGTTCGCTATAATCTATATAGCTATAGTAGTCTCACATCCGTCGTTCAGTCTTCTAGTCACGGCCCTGACGATGGTCATCATCATTCGTGTTCATCGAACGGCCGTCTCTACGCTCACGGCCGCGAGCAGTCGACGACGACCAGCTGTGTCACGTTTTCACCGCGACGATGCCGCTCGCCATATTTCGAATCGCCAGTTTCGCGCCGGACGTTTCGAGTGGCGTTGCGCGCACTTCTTCCTCGACGATCCGATAAATCAACTCGCGCGCAACTTCACTTGCGGTTGCGACCCACGCGTCCTGCCAGCATCGGATTAATCGTATCATTCCCGCATCGATTGCGCGTCGCGTTTTGTGTATTATTGTTGTGCAATTTGGGTTCAGCTTTGTGCTCTTTTCCGAGTTGAAGCTGCTCGCGATCGCGACTTGGGTTGCGAGGTAAGAAAAAGCAACGATACTAAGTATCCTTCCACAAATCTGTAGCAGATTCATTTTCATGTACACGCACACGCGCGTGTAAAATTGAAAGGACAGAATTTGTATATTTTTGTGATTTTTATTGTAAACACCGTTTTTATCATTTTACGTTTAGTTAAAAAACTAGTGATAATACGTTTGTTATCTTGACTATTAGAGCGTATATTTTTACACGCAAATTAGAGCAGCGCTGTCTATTGTTGAAATAGATATTTAACATTTACTATTTATTTTACAGCGTTTATTATTTGAACATGTAAAACAACACTTTAGTGCGTCAATGTTGGAAGGACCAATGTAAAAATATTTCAAGAATTATTAAATTCTAAAAAACTAGCCACATGGATGGGTCACAAAATGACGTAGATGCGATGTAAAACTTCTAATCAGTCCTCGGCCGTAGCCGCTATCGTTGGCCATAGAAGTAATATCGTCGGCTTTATCAGCGCCAGTGTAGCCGCGAATTATTTACAGTTCTTTTAGGACGATAACTAGGTTTGCAAACGAAGGCGCGGCATATTAAAATTTCAATGTTTTAAAATTTTACGTGTAACAGATAAAAAAAGATTTGCTTTAAACTTTCAATTCAGATGTTACACTCATTAATATATTTAAATTTTAATATGTCAAAACACATTATAAAATAATGACTATAGTAAAATAATTGATAGTTTTTTATACGTTGAAAATGTACAATATATTACAGAGATTGTAGGACATTTTTTTTAGTTTTTTATGCCGGTCGGTGGAGTTGTTTTATGGACGAATGTTACGATGAACTCTCTCTCTGTACAAGTGGTGGAAACACAATTCCTTATTGCCGCCATATCGCGTTTCTACCGTTATATTACGCAACTTCTTCCGCGGACGCGTTATGTGTGCTTAATGCACCGTCAGAAATCGCGCGCCGCACAAAGAAATATATGTTTCAACCGCGCCGGACTTCCGTACGTATATTATTTATAAAATAAATAAAAAAGACTAGAAAAGAAATCTTTCTATAAATTCTGTTTTACAGAAGAATTTATATAAAACAGATTGCGTGTCCGAGATAAATCGTTACCGATGCAAGATTTGTTTCTCATTTATATTGTCTCGTTCTCCTTATGATGACATATGCGTAGGAATGCGCATATATTGTATACAATCGTGAAAAATCGCTTTCCGAACGACTGACGGCGCCGTGTGTGTTTTCGCACCGCTATTGTTTAACGAGATAAAGAACCGGATGATGCACGTCTGGCAATTTTCTGCGCACTTGCAAATTGACCATAAGTTGTCGGTAACGTGTATTGTTACATGACAATGCAATATGTGAACCATATATATCTGAAAGAATTTGCGTTTCTAAAAAAAGATTGCGATATATATTCTGAAATTCCAAATAACATAACTTTCAGATACTTTTATAGATATAAATTGTTAAGAAATCGTTGTGAAAAATGTTACTACAGCCGGAAGTCGAGTCTGAAAACTTTCCCCTTTCCAAACGAAGCAATTGTTAATTAAAACACAATAGTAGAATAATTAAATATCCATCAAACTGATGTAACAAAATTAGTAGGTTTATATTAACTTTTGAATGTTCTGTTAAGAGTTCACCGCAGTTATCGATGCAAAAATGATATATAAATATTATTTATTCAATGATGTTCTCTTAAATCAACTCTTGGTCTGAGTCATCTTCGATACACATTGAGATATTAAAAATTGAGGGGTCCGCTCACAATCGCACACAATCTCGTGCAAAATTATGAATCATTTTCCATTTTTTTTGTATTTGATTATTAATCACTTTATATATTATGAAGTTACTGATACCAAATACTTTTCTCGATTGTAGTTATACGACCTGCTTACCTGTCAATAGCGCCTCGGTGTCGCAGCGCGTTGGCAGCGCGTGAAACAATATCTCATTGCTGGACCGCAATACAATTTTTCGGATGACAATAACGCGGCTTACAAAAACCGCTCAGTGGTGAGTCAGCGTCAGGTCGGTTACACAGGCTTCGTTTTCCACTCTCTTATGCTGCGTCTCTCTCTCTCTCTCTCCTCTCTGTCTCTCGTTCGATTCTGGCGGGGCCTCTTTCCGTCCCGTTTCTTTTTCTCTGGCGCAGTAATCCCTCCGTACAAACCGGGTGGTTGCTCCCCGCTCGCGTTCCACTGTTCTCTCTCTCTCTCTCTCTCTCTGTTTCTCCACGATACTTTCAAACGAATCGGACACGGTGCGTCAAGTAACTCTTCATCGTTGCACGCAGTTTGCCTCGCGTGGACTCGCGCAGGTGCATTCGTCGATTTCATCCTCTTTTGCGTCGTGATCACAAAGAAGATCAAACGCGAGAATCTCCCTTCAGGATTCCAAAGAACATTCGCGTGCATCGTAAGTAACTGTGTTTCCTTGCGTTCCTGTATGACAAAGCGAATATCTTTCATTTTGATCTTTTGTACGTTAAGAAAAGTAAAAACCTTGAACCCCAATTTTTTGTCTCAATAAGTAAATTGATTATTATTTAATAAAAGTTATAACTGCACGATTTCGCACTCCGTTTCTTGTTACACAAATGAAAATTCAATTTGCGCTCTATCGATTAGCGTTTTGAAATGATTGACCGATCCTGGTCGAGTAAATTATTACACGCTTCGAAGTGATCGCAAATCGATCTCTGTCTTTCGCAAGGTCATGAGAAACTTTCGCAAAATAATTGCCACAAACCGGTCAAAAGAACGACACGCCTCGCTGTGACATACACAAGGATAATACGCTATGAATCATTCTTGGAGCATTGAGCCACGCACTCGCAGAAGAATTTACGTTTCTATTTTCGTATCGCGAACTTCACGTGTTATTAAAAAGATGTTAAAAAAACTAATTAAATAAAAATTAAGTTTGTAAAAAATATCAAAAATATATTTGGAACAAATATATATTCGTGCGCGATAAAAAATTAATCTAAATCTTGCTTTTCGATGTTTCAGAAGTTGACGCGTACAAAAAAAAAAAGACAGAATGGCTGAGTACTGCGAATATATGTGGTTCGATTCCGCGAGAGGTCACAATACCACCGCCTTGGCGCGTAGCATCTACGAGGAACGTGGTAAGCTCGATAAGCGTGACAAACAACTGGCCATTAACATTGTACGAGCTATACTTCGACACAGGCCGGATGTAGGTGAGACAGAAATAAGTATATTCACTTATCAAGATATATCTTTCATCTGACTATCTTTCTTTCAATTATTTGAAGATATATCTAAAAAAGAGTGCTTTTATTAATTCTGTAATTCAATAAAAAAATTAATTAATACAAAATGCATAAGCTATAGAGTTTTAATTGTTTCTTTATCTATTCATATTTTATTTCATTTTATTTATGCAAAAAACAAAGAAGAACTACTAGTCGAACTACCTTGTCCTCCCCGGATTCAATTCCCTCATTCGAATTACTTCCGGTCGTGTGTGGTTCTCTATGGCATTACAATGACCGGTCCAATCTGCTTATGTATTCGTAGACCTGGAGAATTGCACGGACGAGTACATCACGCGCTTCCTGCTGGCCAGGAAATACCGCACCGAACAGGCGGCAGCTCTGATAGTCGCTTATCAGGCGCAAGTGTTGCATCGGCAAGATATCTTCGGCAACCTCACGGCCCGGGATCCCGCGTTGCAGCGCGCACTTCGCGCGGGTATACCGGGTGTTTTGCCCGCGCGCGACAGGTACGATTTCCTACAGACAAACGCATACAAATTTATTCTTCGCAAGTGCAGAAACACTTGAACGTGCCATCCGCGCTGCGTCCCCTTTACACGTCCCAAAAGTTTTGAAAATACACGTGCTGTTTTCGACAAAGACACTGCTAACATTATAAATTTTTTTTAACAGTTTGTACACCACACACGTACATCGGAATATGCGTGATATAAAATTTTATAGTTTGTTTAATGTTTACACGCAATACATTATATTTGAGATTAAATATGGTGAGATAAATATTTAGAAGCTGTAGATGTTAAACGAACTTTAATGATTTCAATTACTATTTCACTGAGAATAAATATTTAGTTTTAATACTCTTGTTATTTAATATTAATATATATAATGCATGGATATATGCACATGTATCTTTTTTATATACATTTATTTTTTAATGTACCGTGACTCAATACAGGAAAGGCAGATGCGTGCTGGTTATTTTAGCGTCGCAGTGGGACCCTATAGCCGTGCCCGCATTATCTGTTCAACGAGCCATTTTCCTAGTTCTGGAAATACTTATTCAAGATCCTCGAAATCAGGTGCGCGACAATTATCATTTAATAGTCGACTGTCGTTATCTTACAGTGTCAATGTTATTCGGTTCTTCAATGTTTTATTTTAAACACAACTTATATTATTCAATTTATTAGATGTTACACAGATATTCATTGTGTAAGACACAGATATTTTTGTTTTTTAAGAAAAAAAAATATATATTACTAGCAGGGAATAGTTCACGTTATTTTATTTGACTGAACCTACCAGAGTTCGGATCGACGTCTGTTTCTGAAACTGGAATTATTACACGCCGCCTAGACGTTTAACAACTTATGCTCTTTTTTTTCCAGCAAGCCGGTTTCGTCGCCGTGGTGGACTGGAGCGGATTCTCGTTACGACAGGGTAGCGCGTTGGGCGCAGCGGCTCTGCGAAATCTAATAGCTGCTCTACGTGGGCGATTTCCTGCTCGATTCAAAGCGATACACTTCCTCTCAGCGCCCCTCTATGTTCAAGCAACTCTGGCGCTGGTGAAACCGTTTCTAGATGAGAAAACTCGTAACAAGGTTTTGCAAATATATAACTGATTTTTATTATTATAAAATTACATGCATAATATCTGTGGAAAACGAACAAAGTCTGTAAATTGATGTATAATAAAACACGGATCATTGTTCTTTCGTTTTTCTCGGCATTTGCACAAATATAATCGCCAGCCGCAAAAAAGGACGTTTGTTTTTTTCCAGATTTACCTGCACGGCAACAATCTCAGCACGCTTCACGAGCATATGCCGACGGATATTCTGCCGGCAGAGCTCGGTGGAACGGGACCAGCCTTCAATCCGGGATTGTGGGCCGAGCCGGTTATCCGCGCGGCTATGAAAGACGCGGAGCTGCTCGCCGCCACTAAAAAGGGAAAAGAACAGCAGGTTGACGAAGCCAACGAACGCGTACAAGAACCGGACGATCTTCCATCGGACGTATCGAAAACCACAAACGGCAACCAATGTCAGACCGTCAGCGACGCAGGAACGAACGTTCTGACAAATGCGAACAAAACATTACCGAATAATTCTACGAAGCGCTCTTCTGGCAAAACGGTTCAAACGGACGTAGAAATGAACGTGATAAATACGCGATCTAGCGGACAAAAAGAGACGACAGGAGCGACGAGTCACGACGAAGATAATGCCAAGGAGAGATTAGTGGACATTGAACAGGTCGGTAATAACAATGACGCGAACGAAACGCGTCATTCCGACGATAAAACCGATCAGCTGAAGAACGCAGATGACTTCTCGTTTCTCGACGCGGAGGTGAATTCGAACGAATTTGAAATAATTTCGAATAGAACCGGCAGTGAGAGCAGCAAGGACAGTTCGCTGGACAATAGATTGGAAGGAAAAGCTCTTATCGTCATCGGCAACAATGAAACACCGTCAGAAGAAACAAATCTCATAACGTAACGCTGATTTCTGTAGATTTAGATTATTTATCATGTGTACTTCATTGATATATATAGGAAGTAAAGGGAGTGTTTTTGTAAGCAAATCTTTTCAAATGGCTGCTCGAAAATCTCGATAGAGTTACTATTTTTTAAGGCTTTACTTCGTAAGATAATCTAGAAGAAGGTGCTTTCCTGGTTGCGGATTTCCCTTTTGAAATACGAACGTGAGACACACCGAAAGTTTTGTATTAATGTCTTGATATATTGCCGGAATGTTTTCATACTTAAAATTTTATTGTAAAAGATTCGAAATAGACAAAACGAGATAAAAATGTTTTTACTTTTCTATGATCGTTTTTGGTAGGCGCTATTATTACATACTGAAAAAAAACTATCGAATGTGCATTGCGAATCAGATACAAAGGCAGCGCGATGTGTTCGTACTAAAATAATTTAAATGAATATTTGGGACAAGAGTTTTGTTCTCAAAAAAATATTATATGTATTTACAAAATTGTTCTCCGTACTTAATAAGAATGAAATGTCATTTATTTTTCCAGATGACTTATATATGATATTTATTATCGAGATATATAAAATATATGTATATATATATGTATATATATATATATATATATATATATTCTATATATACATGTGTATAGAAAAATTTATGTAATTATAAAATATATACACAAACATATTTATGTGTATATAATAATAAAGCAGAATGTTTTTGACAAATAAATTAAAAATATACTTTTACAGCACTTTTTAAAGTATTGCTAGAATATCGCAGCAACATTATTTTGTAAGATTAAAATATTGCATGCAGTATTCCTAAAAGATTACCACAATATATATTTTTGCAATATTCTTGCAATATTTATAATGTCACAATACTACAATGTTTCTACAATGTTTTAACAATATTTCGTAGGAGTATATATTATCTTTTTGTTTGATGTTCTTTTGCTATAAAAATCCTGTACAAAGATGTATTACTGGGGTATGGCTACAACTGTATATCAATAATAAATTTTATTTCAACGAATGTACCAAGCAATATTAAAGCAATTTGTCGCGCGCGCCATTCGGTTCGTGTCGCGCACGCGCCCTACGCGCCACAGAACAGGTGATGTTACATACCTGTGATGTCTCATGATCATCGTCATCGTGCGTATCGGATCGCCGCGCACGATCTGCTTAGACAACGCGACATTCGACTGTGATAATTGCTGAGCCTTCGTCGCGTCCGTGCGATCGCGGACACTGCAAACACGTCGTAATGACTTCCGCGATGACGGACTTGAGATAAAATCGTGCGGAAGTCGGGCGCTCCCGAGAACACGGAGGCACAGGTAATGGTCGTGGTGAATTTTCAAAAGCGACAGGTAGTGGTATCGTCATCGTCTGTCTCTTTCGGCGATCGCGGCGAATTATAAACGCGACGTGACGTTCTCGCGCGTGACTCTCCGTCGATTTTTCCGTCGCGGAAAATCCCCACGAATATGCACTTTGGGAACCATACTTAACCTCAATTGCGTTTGACATATGTAACTGGTGCACATACGCAGAAAAAAGACGGCACAATTGTAAACAAAGGTCGTGGGCGCAACCGAAAGTAACAAGGTTGACGATTAATTGTACGAGTTTTAATTTATATACCATAAGTTTGTATAATGAAATACACACAGTACTTTGTGTATATTGTTATAGTTTTGCTTATTTTTTGCTATAAATTTTGAACATAGATATGTCTTTTATTTCTTTAAGCAAATAGTAAAACAATGAAAAGTCCAGACATTGTTGTTTGAATGAATTAATCAATTTGTACTGAAAATTTGTATTTACTTAAAATCAAAATAAAATAGTTACCATATAGCAGCTGCTATATTATCTATAACATTTACGATAGATTATATAAACTTAATTTGTATCTTATTGATGTTCTAAGGTAGAGGAGAATCATGGCTTTTCCACCTTTAGTCAGTTCTACCCCTCCACCCTTGGATAACTTTGGGGAGTCTGATGAAGATGAATTTGGAGACTTCACAGCTGGTGGAATAGATGGTACTTGTATACAAAGTAGATTTAGCATGTTTAACACACAAATCAATATTTCTTGTATCTCTTGCATTTTTTAAATTTGTGTAATTATTATATTATGTTTCAGTTTTATCAATTTCATCTGAGTCTCCGCAGAAAGTTATTACTCCAATACAAACACCAATAGCGTCACAGAATGTAACTCCTAGAATAAACGGTATTAATAAGTCATCAGTATTGGACAGTTGCCCTAAGATAAGCGAAGCCTTAAAATGCGGCGTGATCGACGAGCTATTGATCGTCGAGAAGACGACGGACAGTGTAAGCCACATAAAACTGAAGGACGATAGTAGCATATTGGAGAACAATTTCGAAGAAGCTAGCATAACAGACCACAATGCGTTAGATTTATCTAGGAATTGCTGCGAATCGTTTAACATTGGCAATAGCGTTGATCACGTTTGTACTCAGAATGTTTTAGCTAAGGAAAATTTTGTTGATACCGATGTAATTAGTAGTAACAACAGTAGTTTAGCCGATAGCGTAAAGACGGTCAGCGAGCAGGAGATATCGTCGAACGGTCTGGAGACGAACGACGAGGCGGAACCCGCGAGTCTAGATCTGGAGGATCCCGCGAGCACGCCGGACATTCTGCAGCAGCTGGACGACGATTTCTACAATTACGAACAGTTCAAAGATACCACCGAATGGAACGATGATGGCACGTGTGATAAAAAGACAGATATAATTATGACAGATTACTTGAACGATAACAAGCCTAATTCCATGGATGCGGAATATAACGTGACGTCGTATAGAGACAAAGATGACATCAACGACGAGTCCACCTTCATTCGCGACGAAGAGACGATTTCTAGTTTCGTCACCTCACAGGAATTCAATCTGAGCGGTACGGATGTCTACAATCAGTCCGATTGCGAATACAGTATTGCACCGAAGTACATAGAGATGTACGACGTGATATCCGCTAGCGAGACGGCCGCCAAGAAGTCAAATACTCTGCGCGATTCGTTTGGCTTTGATTTCACCTTCGACGACACGTCCGTCAAGGAGAAATCAGATCTGAATTGCGCATCTGTACACACGCCTACTGAAGATATTAAGAACTCTAATGTAAAAAGCGACGAGAGTACATTCCCCGTTAGCTTTTGTGCCGATGCAAACAATGCCGTACAATCAAAAGAGTGCGAATATGCAGAAACGGAGAATCAAATTGTTCAAAACGCGAATGTAGATAGAGCGAACAAAGAAGTTCCTGTACACAGCGACAAAGTGATTGAGGAAGAGTGCGAACTGCATATCGTCGAAAACGGTCTCGATATGCATGATCTGGATAATTCTGATTTCACGGAGTTTATGGAACACAAAAACTTCGACGACATGTCAGGATTGACAAGTAGCTTCGATCTTGCGTCCGGTGACTGCGAAACAGTACAAATTCACAATTCACACGCATCTTTAACCGAAACGGCGCACGAATTTTCACTGAATGAAGGAGCCTCACTGCCACCTATTATCACTCTTGATTGTGTAAGGGATAAGATTAATCTTACGAGTGATGCGAGCGAAGAGCGTGCCGCGTACAAGAGCGAAAGTTCAGCAGTAGTGTATTTCGACGATGACGAGTTTTGTGATTTTCATTTGAATAAGAGCGAGTCGGCAGTGACCAATGTGCAGGAGAGTTGCGCCGGTTTCGAAAACACGGTGATCGACGACGACGAGTTTGGCGATTTTGCCAATTTCTCGAGCGTGACAACGGAATGGAAGCCCGACGTTGACGAAGAATTGGAAGTGCCTGACAACGACGATTTTGGAGACTTTAGCAATTTCGAGACATCCGCGAACGTAGTAGAGGCACAGCAGTTTAGTTTACGAGAATCTATATGTCGGATAGAAAACAAGAACGTGAGTGTAGGAATGTTTGCAATACAAGATAATAATATATTAGAACTAGTTTTATTAGAAAAATGCTTTGCTTTTTTTTAGATTTAGAATTTTAATTTATTTCATATTTACTATTGTAGCATTTTTTAAAATAGTTTATTATTGATATTTAATTAATTTATTCGACCGAAACAATTTCAGGCTGCGAATAAGATAGAGGATATAATAACAAGTATGTTTCCCGATGTTCCTGAAATTCGCGAAGCTGAGTTAAGATCCTTAATAGACAAATCAGACGGCGTTTGGCAGAGTGTGAAGAGCGTGGAAGAAACCAACGCTCTCACCTATCAATGGGCGAACAGCAGTAGTAACAACGTTCTGCTAAACGCTCTCGGCATCGATTCCAGAAACATTGTAAGTACACAATTCGCCATATCTTTCATGTATCAAAAATCAACAGAGTAATAATATTCGTTGCGAAATCGAAGCTGTTTGGACCGAGGTGGAATCCGAATATACCGAGATTCGCCGCGAATCTTGGTTTCACCCCATTAGAGCCAATTAAAGCTACCGAACCTTCGCAATCCTCTGCAACTTTCAGTGCTAATAAGGCGCAAGGCGCAGCGTGTTCAGATGTAAGTTGAAGCTTTAAGAGAATATATGAGTAAAATCCACGCGCTAATTAATAATCGTAATGTATCAAATTAGGAAGTACCTGCCGCCCAATTTGATTGGAATAGTTCTGGCCTTGTTAATCCTCTAGATGGTAGTAAGTACTCATTGTAATTGTACGTGTGACTGTGTGTGGTTGGAACTTTGCACTGAAAGATAATTTATCTTTCTTGTATTTTGTTACATCTCTGTCTTTGTCTCTCTCTCTCTCTCTCTTGTATTTCATAAAATCGCACATGCGATAAAAGAGAAAAGTTTTGTAAGAGCGATATATGTGCTGTTATATATACAATCAGACGCGTGTCAAACTTTGTTTCTAAATGTTGCGATAAATAACAATGCAGGTGGTGGTGGGTTATCTGCTCTTCTACCTTTGGACTTGTTATGTCCATTTGACCCTCTATTAACACCTCACTACTCTACACATTCCGAATCTTATCATCAGTCAGCTTGCTCAACGAACTCTGTTTATTACTGTAAGTGCTCAAGTTGTAATGCTTCTTCTTTGTCCTTGCACACGTATAGTAATAATTTTTATATTATTATCTTAGATATTTAGTAAACTTATATTATACATGGCTTGGCTTTAGATACTTTTAGTATTTCCAAAATTGTTGCGACTGCAATTTATCCAGCAACCAATTCTTGTCACTGTACAGATCCGGAGACAGTTAGACAAGAACCAAATTGCCAACATGTAAAATCGCATAATCTGGCCGACTTGTCTGACAGTTCGGCGAAGCAGCAAAAACAATCCTCAGCATCCAAGATGATAGAACCATTGCCGGGACCTTGCATATCGGAGTGGAAGAAAAAAGTTGAACAGGACTTTGATGTCAAGCAAAAAAACAATTTGTCGCATAATAAGTCGTTGAAAAGTATTCCGCCGCTCAATAATAAGTCATTATCCGCAAGCAATAACGTTACCAAGACGTACGAGTATCACAGAAAGACGTCAGTTAGTAGACGAGAGAGCGCGCAGAGTGCGGAGAACGTGGTGATGGATCGATACGGACGAGCGATTACCGTGCAGGCAGAGACCATGAAGGTTCTGAATCAGTTGCCGGACCTCTCGTTTCTGAGCGCGAGAACTCTGTTGTTCAATCGCGAGCAGCGACAGATCGTGCCGGATCTAGGTGCTCTGATAAATCGGAAGATGCCCGGCTGAGTAACATCGGTCTGAATGCGAGTTTGAAAGGGCATATACAGGAGTGGGGGAGAAAGTAATCTCTTCTCTCCCGAAAAACTTGTTGCGAGTCGGACGTTTCCTAAGATGACCCGTACAATCAAAAAAAAAAAAGAAAAAAAAAGAAAAAAAAACATACTTCTGCTACCTTTCAAACCTGTGTTCAGACCAACCTCTGGCCCAATTCTATTGGCTCTTTCACATCGGAAAAAAGAATTACACGAGACACACTGTGTACGTGAAACAACTGTACTAATACATTTTGCTTGTGGCACCGAGCACTTTGAAACATTCCGAACCATCGTCGTTTTTGTGATCGCACCACTTAATGTTGTTAATTTTTTTTTTTTTTTTTTTTTTTTTTTTTTTTTTTTTTTTTTTTTTTTTTTTTTTTTCGATCGTTTTAGGAATTTATAGCGCGCAGGTTTGTTCTGTTCGACGACCGCGTGGGTTTTGTTAGAGTAATTTTTGCATCCTTAAAATCTTAAGCATTCACATTCGGCTATGTTCTAGTCTCTACAGTTTTTCAAATGATAAGTTGTGTATGTATTATATATATGTGTATATGTTACATCCGTTCGGTGTACATTTTCGACGATAATTGCTGGCGATCAGCTCCAAAGTATTATATATATATATATATACCCATTCGTATTGTATATTCGAAATTTCATCTGCACCGACGTTCCGGAACATTCGGAATGTTACGTGTGATTATTTCCGTACGACTTTCATCTGCTGCAGATTCAAGCAAAATATTCCTAATCACACATAGAAAAAAAAACACACACACATACACTTAATTGTTCAAGATACAAAAAAAATAAAACTAATCCACCTAATCGTAAGTCAATTATCGTAGATTGACGATAGAATTGATATCTGTAATGAAATCGTCGAGTGATATATCAAGTAATATCAAATTCGCTTGATGCTTTTATTGCACGTTTTGAATTTCTACTACGGAGCCTGTTGTACTTAATTATAAATATATATATAAATCTTGGTATTTGCATATTTGATCATTAGTGAGCGAAAACGATAAAAGTGAATAATATTACCATTATCTAATTTCGTTATTTATTAATAATATATTGTAATATATATTTTATGTAAAATATTGTGGATACAAAAAGCAACATTAATACATAGGCAATCTTTGACGATTGAATCGTTGTTGCTTTGTTTTTTTTTAACACTTCTGTGAAATCATTTTTATTTTATTTATTTTTCACTTTAAAATTCCCGATCTCGATCCTAAATCCCTGATTCTCGTTAAAAAACTTAAAACACTTATAAATAAAACTACCATCTTTACCATTAAAATATTCTTTTATTAAAAGATTTATATAAATTCTTTATTTGATAAAATCTCGGTTGTACAATATAATTCACTATAATTATTCATTTTGAATATAATTCCACATTGTTAACAAACATAGTATTTATAGATATTTATAGTTAAGATATATATATTTTTTTGGTAATAATCGCCATTATAAATCAAGACTTAAATACTATAAACTCACAAAATCAATCAAATTTTGTGTAATATATTACTGAAGCATTGTATAATACACTAAATTTTGGACTAGATTGCTTATTTCAAATCGAATTTAATATAAATATGTATAATCAATCTTTCACAAAATGTACATTTTTTTTAAGTAATATATTCTTTTGTAAATATAAATATGTAAAAAAAGTCACACAAAAAAGAAGAAATATTCGAACAAATATATTGCATTAAATCATCTTTTAGATATAAAGATGAGAATGGAGGCATGATTTATGTTAGATTCACTTATCGTCATCAGAAAACATATCCTCATCAGATTTTCTTCTTTTAGTATTAGAGATTGTTGTAGATTTTATTTCTTGACATATGTTTACATCCCGCAATGTTACCTTACTAGTTGAAGGCTCAGGACTTACATCTTTCATGAAAAAGAAATTTGTATGTTCTTTAAAGTTATCCATGTTGCTATTTGGTACAGTTTTAGATTGATTCTTATAATCGGCAGCGCGTTTTCTCGCAGCAGATGATTTAGCCATACTGTTGGGTTTCATTTTATCCTCCATATCAGATTTCTCACTTTCTTCATCAGTGCTTTCGTCATATACTGATTTTGTTTTTGGTTTGTTATTACCAAGAGCTTCCTGGAGTTCTCTAATTTTTTTCTTTTTTGCATTCAGAAGTACAAGAAATTTCGCGTAAAGATCCTTCTCCATAGTTTCCTTTTTATTTATTATCTCATCCAATTCTGTGATTAGTTTTGCATTCTTATTACTCAAGACTTCGTTCTCCTCTTTCAATTTTACTCTTCCTTCCTGACATCTTTGGTAAAGTTCTGCCAATTGCTTCAGAGTGTCGGACACTGTCAATATATTTGAAAGAGGATATACGCATATCTTTCCTCGAGTTTCAATATTCTGCTGAGACCACTCGAACACATCATCCCTAAGGAAGAATTGCATGCCTGTATCCTTGCCAGAAAAGGCATCTTTGGTCTTCTCTAAGTATGTCTCAAAAGTCACGTCCAAATTGTCTAGAAAGTAATTGGCGTTCTCTATGTGCATCTATAAAAAACGAATTGTATATAACAATTATCGTTAATTATCATACAAATGTACGTACCTCACCACTTAATGGCACTGTACACGATCTCAATAGTATTACTCTGAAATGCGTGTTCTCCCATTCCGCATACAATGTAAATTGGCTCTTGTCCACTTCATTCACCAGCTGACTTACGCTCACGTCAATCATGGTATTTAAATAACCCAAACAAAAACAAAATAGAAAAGAAGTCGGAGCAAGGACCGTATGTTTAATTTAATTTATATACAATTAATACATTTTTCGCTTCTTATTTTGTCATAAATATAAAACACTCAAAACTAAAAATATGCATTTATATATGTTAGGAAAGACTGCAGAGGTTAACGATATGCGGTGACATGTCCGGACATGTTCCGTGTGCTCACATGTGGTCATGTGGTGTGTGTTATCAAAAGTAACGCGTAGTAGACGTAGTAGTACTCCGTTAGAACGTGAGAGAGAGGGGAAACGTCGGTTGGCATTTTTCTAAGAGAACGAGAAATTTAATAGGAAGACTTACATAATTCATAATTACAGTATATTGTAGTATACATAATCACTCTTAGTGATTTCCAGTCAATTTAACCTTTCTTTACGTAGGAAGGTTTGTAAAACTGTTTATCTTTTAATCGTTTTTAATTTATTTGAATGTAAATTTAAAAGTAAAAATATTTTTATCAAGTTGTATTTAACTTATTCTATGTATATAAATAATTATTTGAATTTTATGTATAAAGCTGTCTGAGAAGACAAATGCCTCCAGCAATGCACAAATTATTAGAACCATTAGCTTGGCTGCAAGGAACATGGAGAACAGAAGATCCTGCTAGTGGTTCATACCCAACCATTAAAGATTTCAACTATTGCGAGGAGATACGCTTTGTATCAGTAGGGCAACCTATGTTTAATTACACTGCACGAAGTTGGCATCCAGAAACAGAAAAACCCTTACATCTAGAAACAGGTTTTCTGAAAGTGTATGAAAAGATTAACAATGAAGATTCCACCAAAGTAGAACTTATCCTGGCGCATAATTTTGGTCTATCTACTATTGAACAAGGTTACATAAGTGACAAGTCCATTCACTTGAAAAGTAATGGTATAGTAAAAAGCGAAAGATCAAAATTACCTCACGTGACAGAAGTAAGCTTGATCAATTGTAATTTTTAGATTTACATAACATTGTAATATATAGTACTAATTATGTATTCCAAACTTTACATTTTCTAGATGACCAGAGAGTTCAGATTACTGGACGATAATCATTTGGAGCAGATACTTCATATGGCTACGACAAATACGCCAACTCTACATAAACACTTGTTAGCGAAGTATGTAAAAGTAAGTGAGAAAACATAAAAGATGCAGAAATGATCAGGTTTTGTAATGTATATTATTATCTTTATTTTCTATTAGTATACAAACTTTATAAAACTTGTCAGTACTTGTCAACTTTGTCAATATCGCATATATGGGAATAAATTCTAAAGAAACGGAAGAGATGCGCACGCTAAATCAATTATTTATTATCTATTAATCTTCGCGTCAGCAATGATAACATCATCGGTGACAAACCCATTATTTGCAAATCCAAATACCGTCCATTTCGAGTATCGTCACTGACAATACTTGCCGCACGCGCATTTATTATATAACCGTTTAATAACACACGTGACGTGTTTTTTTCGATCAAGAATCACAACTTCCGTTCGAGTAATATTGCGAATTATTACGTAATGTATTATTTTGCATAATCTCGGATACAAAGTATAAATACATGGACTGCTTGCGCAGCAATTTCAGTATACAAAGTATCTGTACTACTGGATGTGTTTCAAGTGAACACGGTTGCGAACACTACCTGCGAAAATCTTATTCTGCCGAATCGATTAAGTTAATTGTCAGGTAGCTGACAGCTTCGCGCAAAGATGCAGATGAAAACTTTACCGTTGAACGAGATGCTGCACGTGCTGGCTTGGTTGGAGGGCATATGGATAACGGACGAGCCCGCGATCGTTCAATTTCCGACTATGAAGCAGTCTATGAACTATTACGACCAGATAAACATTACGTCGTTGGGCCAGCCGTGGCTGAATTACATCGCTCAGAGTTGGCACGCGGAAACTGGGAATCCGATGCATCGCGAGACCGGTTTCGTGCAGATCACGCCAGACAACAAAATCACCTTCTGCCTGATGAATCCCCTGGATATGGTAACGGTTGAGCAAGGCGAACTGACGAACAATAACATGACCATTGACTTGAAGAGTACCAAAATATTGACGAATATTGGCATGAATAGTATACCGTCTTTTTTACAATTAAAAGAGGTATAGGTTCACGTTTCTCTTTCAAAGATCGAGTTCACAACTATGTAGATATAATTTTCAAGATCTTTTCAAATTCAAAATATACTTTTTTTTCAACACAGACACGTCGAGTTTATAACTTCGACGGCAACAATCTGGAGCTGATCTTCTACATGGCGACAGAGAAAACACCGGTTTTGACGGAACATTTGCGTGCGAAATATAGAAAGATGTAAAAAAATATTCGCGAAAAGGACACAGAAAAAAAAATTGAAGTGGACTAAAATTTAGCTGATGTTTTTTGTGGTAATTATCTTCAGTCAGTTTAATTACTGTGAAATAGAATACAAATAAAATTTTCAAAAAAAAATCCAATCATTTCTCCCTTAGATGTAACTATTATTGCGCAGAAAGTGCATTTTAACTGCGATTAGCGTATCGGCAGTTCCTACATAGTCGTAGACCTTCTCTCATTTTGCTCTGCCGAGTAAATCAACTAAATGGAAGGTCGGAGGTCGGCACACAATATTCATGGAAGGAAATTCGCGACTGGCACGCGACGTGACCGAGAACCGCGCTGCAAACGCGTATTCTTAAGCGCATTCCTGTTTCGCTCGATCGATGCGGGATTTAGTTGTATATGTACTTTATAATAAACCCCGCTGTGTAATATGACTTATCGATTGTAATGCACTCCGCATTGCCGGTCACATCGGAAAGTCAAAAGTGCGACTCGACTCTTCTTTCACCGTTGCAATCGCGTGACCCGTCAGATAGCGAAATGAAATTCGAGTAATGAAAACTCGGAATAGAAATTTTGCTACAAAATTTCCGTATCGAGAGACGTGTGGCGCAGAACCTTAACTCTGTACTATGTAAGTATATTGTTCCTGTTTTCTACAAAAACTTTAATTTTATTTAAATTTATTATAAAAATATAATTTTGAATAAAAGATCTCTCGCGAGATGAATTTTTTCCACGGTTCGCAAATTTGAGAGATTCATTTCCACGTCAATCGCGCGACGAGGAACATGCATTTGCCCGCGTTTCGTAACATTGCGAGGCTCGAATTAAATAACGGTCGCTCTGCTTAGTCGCACGAATTTCCTCAGTTCGCAAACGGGGTAGGGAAATGTAACACCTGCGTGTTTACCCGCTGAAGCAGCTTCGACCTGCCCGTGGCGGAACCGACCGCGACAGTTGCCCGCTGCGTTGGCACGACGAAGGATCGGTCCTTGTGCGAGAGGGACTGCAACATATCAAAACTGATCCCGCGTGTACCTATTTATCTGTATATCGGAGGTTTTCTTTACCGCGCCTTTTTTCCACGAGACTTAGTTGAATGTTTATACTATACTTAAAAATTTTTTAAGATTTTTTTACCTCCAGTTTCGGAATTTATTCATTTTGTTCGAACAGATGTTTGACAGGTGCTCGAAGCGTCAAGCTCGGCAGTGAACATTGCGTCATGAGCGCACAACTTGAACTTTGTAAATAGTACCGCGTCGCGCGCAATACCACTCAAATCGATCGCGCGTATCGACCGCCTCTCGAATGAGCTCGATTGTTTTCTCGATCCTCTGACTCGGCGCGCAGCATGGCGTCGCTTTACGGCGGTTATGACTACTACAGGAAGATGTTCGAGCTCCAGGAGAAGCTGCGGAAAAGGCGAGTATATATATATGATCTTTCGCGTTCACGATCATACGCGGAAAATCGATATCAATGAATGTTGTACGAATGTTGCAGCGAGGAGGAGAGAATACGGTTGGAGGAACGATTCAATGTGCTTGTGCAGGATTCTCGTAACAGGTGAGAGTCTTCAACCAAGTTTCTTCCTTGAATTTTGAATAATCTCTTATTTTGTAAGAATCGTAAAAATTGTACTATACGCGCTGAAATAATTTTGAATGTCAATCAAACATTTTTACTACGTACTTCGTTGCAGAAGTCTTCTTGGATATTTTAAGAATATGAAAGTTAGAGCAAATTGCTTTGCAAATCACACACGTTACCGCGACGACGATGTATTTTTGTCTAAAATATTCGATATCGATTGAGTGGCAACTCGGTTCTACGGAATGTCGCAATCAATATAACACCACGCGAAGATAATTCCGTTCTTTCGTGGTGGCCAACGTATCTCCGCTATTGGAGGTGCGGGAATTCCGCTCTCTCCCTCTCGTTGTTTACATGTCCCGATTCGTGTCTGGTCGAGACATATCCGAGCACCTCATCGATTTACAAGAGACACGAAACACACAGCGTTTCATGCGCAGCTCCTCTTTAAGACACGGTGTGCATTAGTTTATTCTTTCGCGAAGACGCGATCTTCCGCCGCAGTTCGTCGTTTCGCGAATTAACGCTTCAATTCTTTGATCGACTGATTATCTGCTAATTTTCGGAAATATATGAAGCATTTATATTTTTGTTTAGTTCTAACATTTACAGCATTGTAAAGTATAACTTCATATTATGTTAAATTATAGTATATTATTAATTAATTATTTACAATATTAAACTAAATTATTTACGATATGAGAATTCAAGTATTTATTATAAATTATGTTTCTTATCACAAGTTGTCCAAAAGACCGACGGAATTTAAATTACGAGGCTAAACAATGTGGAGAAAATACAAAGAAAAAACTTGGTTTTTTATCGCAGACACGAAACCTGTATGAATCGTTTACGCATGAGGTACATACAGTATTTGGAAGAACAACGTACGAGAGACGAGAGGAATCACAAGTTGCTCGCGGCGCTGGACAAGGTCATGAACAAGCTCGCGCTGATAAGCGCGAAGAAAGACAGGCTCAACATTCTCAGGGTGAGTGTTCGCCGTACGAGAAGAAATCGCCGGTTTTCTATATAACGAATGACAATCTTGGCCGCTTTTCAGAAACAATACGAGGCTCATCTGGTTCGCGTTTACGCCAATCGCCCTGCCGCCGGTAGCGTTACCGGGGACAGCGGCATTGCGAGCCAAAACGAAGACAAGTACACGAGGAAAACCGCGGCGGCGCATCCAAATTTCGCGGAAACAAAGAGCGTTTCATCGCCGCGAGTACATCCGGGAGCGCCCGTTCTTCACCCGGACCAGTCAAGGTCTATCCACGCGTCCAAATTCCACAATCAATCCGTTGTAAACGGCGCTTCGCTAAATAACTCTCCGATCTTCCTACCCACGCCAACAGGTGCGTCCCTCGATTATCGTCAGGGCTCGAATATTCCGCGAGCAACCCAAGGCTACGTCTCGCCGATCGGTCAGGTTCATCCTCAGACGATCACCGTATCGAATGCTCGTCCGTACTCACAAACAATACCCGGTTTCGATGGGATTGCGTCTCGCGGTCTTCAAGATATCCCGAACATCAACGTTCACGTTCCGTATGAAACCATTCCGGTCTTGTCAGAGCAAATTCGACCCGACGACGTTCCCATTGATCGATTCTTCAAGGAGCACGTGGAAGCAGTGCAGGCCGCTTCCGGTCTCTCGCAGTTTCCTGCCGAAAAGACGACAAGATATGAAGAAACATCGCCTACTCCGCGACAATTTCTTTCTCTGGCTTCGTTCCCGTATCACGATGCCAGTGCGATGCTGTCCAGCCCGCGGTCGCAGATGAGAAAGTACGATGTGACCGGCGCTGCAGCCATCGAGCCTACTTCGATCACCGCAAAGTCGAGCATGTACCGAATCGGCGACGTGAACGTCGATCCGCTGCCGGGATATATGGATTACACTTTGACGAGTCCGCGACGATCCGAAGACGAGGAATCCGTTCGTTCTCTCACTAGCGACGACGTGGACGACCTGATAAAGCGAAACGAGCACATGCTGTGGACAAACGTGGACGTCACCAGGACTCCACGTCGCTCTCCCCCTGCCCCGGAAATGAACAAAGCGAATCTGGACGAGAACGGCAAGACGACAGCTGTGTTGGAGAACGAGCTGGATCGGTACATCAGTAACATTCGAAAGCTGCATCGAGAACATGGCGTGCCAAGCTTGGAAGAGTTGGACCACGAACAGAACACCAGCGGCGATCTTTTGAACGTCACGCTGTCGGAGGACGCCCTAGAGCTTTCGGCGGAAGAACGCGCGAGGAAGGAACGGGTACCCGAGGAGATGGGCAAAGTTCTGGCATTGGCCGACGATCTCGTGACCAAAACGGCAGAGATCGCGCGAGAAGATAAGAACGAGCGAACCGATGGCGATAAAACATCCGCGGTAGATAAAATTAGACACCACGATGCGTCGAAGTTTGAGGAAACTCGTGAAGGACACAAGACTTTGGTAAGGACCGAAATTAGAGAAGACGTTGCGAAACATTCGACGGAATTAGAGCAGCCGCGCGATGACGCGGAGATCGCAAAAGAGAGCTGGAATAACGCGGACGATTCGACTAAAGTGCAGACGCACCATCAGGAAGCATCTGGTGCAGAAAAAGTCGACACAAAAGAGGAAACGTCCGCAAATAACAGATCGGAAATTGATCAACTGAAAAATGTACAAGAGAAGATGGATCTACTTGACCTTGTCACCGGTGAGGAATCGGATATCGAGGGGATATTCGACGTCGCCGAGAAACTGGAACCGTGGGACATTGCGAGCGTGGAGAGACAAGTCCGGGAATTACGCTTGGACAATTCGGATCGAGAGACGGGAAAAGAAGTCAAAGAGAAGACGGATGCGATCAACGAAATTGCGGATGAATCGCGCAGTTCGCCGCAGTTAGTCGAGCAAAACGGCGTGAAACAAAACGGCGAAACGGAAAGCGCGCCGCAGGACGCACTTTCTCAGCCGGAAATAGAGACGAGAAAGTCAGATACAAGCGAAGGGAGCGAGTTCCACGGGAGAAACGATGGCAATAAAGATGCAATCTCTTCTCAAGAAGTTCCTTCCTCCGAAACTTCGAACGAGAATCAAGAGCCTAAGATCGACAATTCCGCTGTCGCGTCGCAGATAATTAAAGAACCTGGCGAGTCAGCTGACAATGGTGGCGGAACGCAAAATACCGAGGAGACGGCGAAGCCAGAGATCGTCGATCAACCCGAAAAAAATTACGAATATGAGCAAGGATACGTCGAGGATCCGAACCAGGCACAACAGTACGAACAACAGGATCCGAACGAGCAATATCAGTACGAGCAGAACGTACCGTACGAAGGAACCGGCAACGAGGAGTACGACAGGTATGCCGATCAAGGATACGCTCAGGAAGGTCAGGAATACGTCGAGTACGTAGAGGGCCAGTACGAACAGTATGCCGAGGATCCCAATAATCAGCAATACCAGCAGGATCCCAACGCGCAGTACGAGCAAGATCCGAACCAGGCGTACAACTACAATTACGATCCGAACCAGGAATACGCGGCCGATCAGCAGTACGATCCGAATCAAGGATACGGCGCCGATCCTAATAATCAGGCGTACGATTATACCGAGCAGATGCCTTACGATTCCAATCAGATGTACGATAACACGACGTACGATCAATACAAGGAGGAGCAACGCGCCGCCGAAGAGGGCGTCGTTGACGTTGTTCACGAGGAAAAACCGGCGACGGAAGAAACCTCGCGAAGTGAGGCGAGTCCAGAACGTAAATCGGACGAGGATAAACCGGGAGAAGAAGACGTTAATACAACGAATCAATCAAAGAAGAAGAAGGACGTGATTAAGTCTTTGCTGGACTCCGACACGGACACGACGACAATCGAGAGAAACGCTTCGAACACGGAGAGTGACTTCGATTTCAATTAAATTGAACGTTATAGATGTAGATAAACTCCTGGTAATAAGGACAAGTGTGTGTGATTCGAATTTTACGTTCGATTTATTCAAGGGAAGTACACCTCGGATATTAAACTTAATCTCAATTAGAATTTTAATTAAAGTCCTTGCAGCGAGAATAATTATAGTTTCAATTGCGAGGTCTGCTCTTGTTAAGCGCAGAGACAAAAGATAAAATCATGGAAATATGACACACAATAGAGTAGTGTAAAACATACATTACAGTCTCTTTCTCTTTCGAGTGTATAAAACATATGTATTTAATTACATAATTTGCTCATCCGATCGTTTGAGAGTTTCAGTCTAAGGCCAAGTTCACAGCCGTGCGACGTGAACTATTGAACCCTTCCAGTCAATTAGCTCGCCACGTGTCCTTTCGCTTTTATGACGTACACTTGATGTATGTATATATATATACATATATATATATATGCACACGTGTCGAAACGCAAGCTCTTTGTCCCGGCGACGAGATCTCTCGCGTTCCCGCATAATTAGCGCGGCACAAGGGCGGCAGTCGGTCGTGCGCGACGATATGGATTTTCACCGGGATCGACGAGAAGGAGAGTCTGCGCCAACCGGGCGTCGCGGCATCGCGCCTCGTCGGCCAATCAAGCTCGGTGCCGCGCGCGTTGCAGTGCCGTAGGAACAACATCTTGCACGAGAAAGTCGTCGTTGAGATTCTTTGACCGCTCTGTCGCGGATTTCACGAGAAGGTAAGATTTTTACAGAGAAAATCGCATATATATATATATATATGTATATCTTTTTTCTCTTTGTCGGAGAATTGTAAATGCGGTGTAGAATTAATTGTCGCGATTCGGTACTCAATTTTTTAGCGCTACAATTTGAGCAAAATTGATTGTAAAATATAGCAATTGGAAATTCGCGTGAGTTCGCTGCGAACTGTAATTGTTTTCTCTTCTGTAGTAATCAACTGACGTGTTAATTAAAGGTCAATATTGAACAAGTACACACACACACATTCTCATATAATTACAAATCTCACACAGACAAATGGTAGAACAATATTTTATTGTCATTGAAAGATTATAATCAGGATTATAATTGGGAGATGTCGCGTTATCTGAAGCGAGTAAAGTGAGTTACGGAACCGTTGCGTTCGTACATCACTTCGATATATCGAGCATCGTGACTCTCGCGGGGCAACACGTCACTAGTCGTTTACAACGCACGCGTGCGAGTGTGCATGTGTTTACGTGCGCGACTGGAAAACTGTGTGCTGACGGTTTAGTGGCGACCGCGCAACGGATCGTACTCTGGATTGTTCCTCGATTAAATCGAGGAGATATCGTTCGCGATCGCGTTGCCGAGAATCGCGGTGAAGAATCCGTGTCGCGTATGTGCGCGAACACAACGGTCGTCTCGGTGCCGTGTCTTTATGCGCAACTGTTCGTTCTCTTCGCCAGTCGAATGACATCCTGTCGAATGTTCGGCGTGGTCGCGGCAGATTCTCGTCGACGGAAAGCAACGCGTTGAACGTAACTGTCCACGCTGCCGCGTCGCGATTGGTCGGACTTGCGCGCCGCGCCGATACGCGATTTGCCCGTCGTCTTTCGTCGTCCCGTCTATTGTACCTGTTCACCTCGGCGGTGCTCGATATACAGGTAAAGAGCCGGTCGTGCCGTCCTCTTTGGATTTTCGTTCGCAGAGAAACGGACGACAGACAAAAGTGACGCGTACCTGACGCCAGGCGTGTAACCCGCGATTGTTAAGTTACAACCACGCGCGGTGTGTTCACAACTTGACAAAGGCGAATAACGAAAGAGCATTGATCTTCAGGTACGTTTTCATATATTCGAATCTTGTATTTGAGATCGTCGTAAGTTCATCTTGAGAGATACCCTGTAGCCATTAAAAAGGTCCAGCATTTTGAGATGAACTTTTAAGACTGTCTTAAAGATAGAGATCGAACTATATCGGTCTAAGTATATGTGTACACACACACACACACAGCTTGAACAATACGGTGAATCATTAGCGTCGACTCATCGGCTAGCGCGACCCACGTGTTTTTTTTTTCTTTACTCTTGGTTATTCTTTTTCGTACAAATTGCTGACGTATTTACACATGACCGTGAAAGTTTCGGGAGAGAGACGCGTGCATATTTATCATTTGGCATTTAAGATACTTTTCTGAATGACATTTACATTAAATGTTGAGTAATATTAAAATTTGGATTTTCTCAAAGAAATTTAACAAATATTCCAAGTATAAAATCTCGACAAATAATTAATTTTAGACTATAATCTTAGAACTATCATCTTTGAATTCATTTAATTGGTTGTAATTATTTAAATATTAATTATTCTTATTAATTCTTTTATCTCAAATTTGGAAACGCTTGAAAATTTTACGCGTTTTGGCTTATCGAAAAATCCGCGGCTGATAAGACGGCTGACACAGTTTTGTAAATAAACCTCGCATGCTCCAAGACTGACTGTATATGCACACTTGCAGAATTATGGAGGATGTGGTTTCTATCAACGCGGTGAAGGAGGTGAACGGCGGCGCGGACAGGATCTACTACGAGTTGGACGGTGAGGGCGATGCCGACAGTTCGACCACTCCGAGTCACAACGTGGATCACCATCGTGATCGTGAGTATTCCTCTATTGATTGCTCGTTGTAGGTACTTCACGTAACTAGCGCGCGCGCTGGCTCTCTGCGGCATTTTAATCAATCAGCCAGCGGTGCAGTAACACAGCGAGTTGCTGTAATTTCGCTGTCATAATCACGCGGACACATGATATAAATAAGGTTTATGTTAATATCGCAGAGTTATCAGAAAATGTCTTTCTTGACGGAAATAGAAAGCCGAGAAAGTTATTCTTCAGTTTTTCGAAGTACCGAGATTACAAAATTGATCTTCGAGTTGTTGTTGATCGAATGTTTATTTTTATCGTGTTAATTGTTCGATTTTGAAATTTTTGTGAAAATCAGAAAGTAGTAGACGCGCGAACTGTTTTCTGCAGAGAATTGAGCAACGTGTTTTTTTTCTATAATTTTGTTTCAAACCTAACGTGACTTTTAATTACCATTGTTTTGTCATAATTGCACTCGCGAAACAAGTGCGAAACGTTCATACAGACGATGTTATTCTAGCAGTCACGATTCGCGCGTAGTAGTTGCAACGTTTTATCTGACCGCACGGAAGGCGAAGTTAATTAAAGTTCGCGAGAGGAGACGAAGAAAATCGATAGGAATTACAGAGAGCACGGTTTGAAGAAAATATATAAGTATCTCAATTTCTCTCTTTCGTTATTAGGTTTTCTTGTTGATCTTCGCAAAGTACATATAAATAATAAATTTATGTGAATAAATTATAGATAAATGTTAAAGCACATGTTTTAAAAACGCGGATTGTCGAACTGTTCACGTGTTGAAATCTCGTATTGTATTTTTATTTTTGATGTCGCAGTCCGAATCTATCTCGAACTTGATTATACAGTTTCAATTAGCACCTTTCGTCGATCGACGCCGAATGAAGGTGAGGAAATTTCGGAAATTGGCACGCGGCCTGAGTTTCATCTTCTAGCAGACGACCAAATAGTATTTTGGCCACCGTCACAATAGTACCGTCTACTTGCTCGTTTCGTCTCGTCAGTGCGACAGGAGACTTTCGGCACGTGAATATAAGCGAAGACAATGCCTGACATTTTAGTTACGCGGCAGTGAAACTGCAGCTTGATCACTGTCATCACGGTGTTTTCGCGATTCGTTCCTCGTATCAATCGCGAATTCGACGAGATTGACGATAGGAGTGAAAGAAATTTTTTTTCTTTGTGATACAAGATCAGCAAAAAAATCGTGACGTGAAATTCGTGTGAAAACGCAGTTTCCGCGAGTGCGTAGTCAATAGGATCGACGATTGATTGCTGTTCTGTTCACAAAGTTCCCGTACGTCTTGCAAATCATGTGAGTCGATTTGATTAGTCAAAGTCGGTGAGTCGCAATAATTTTTCTGATTGAAAGAACAAGTACTTGTTTTTATCTCAACACTCTGAATAGAAAATTAAATTTATTCGACTTCCGTCTCTCACGGAAATTAGAAATTTTAGACGAATCGATTTATCGAGTAAATATACGTTTCTCGAAAACGGAATTCGACAAACTTGTTTGCCGTGAACACGTTAATTATCCAGAAAATAGTTTAATTTACGAACGATTTTGCGTTTCTGAATTCTGCTCAGTGTTTTTCTCGTCGCGTCCCGATCTCGTCTTTGTGTCCTTCGTAATGTTGGCATCAAGTTTAACAGGGTTTGATTAGCGCGGTATTTAGCGCGACGCGTACGTGATATAGAGCTAAAGTGCTAAAGTGATATAGAGCTAAAAGTGCGTCATGTGCTATTTAAAAGTCGTCTGGGCAAATTGGATCATCGAGTATTCATTACGATTATCGTAACGAAATTTGACAAAGAGTTTCTCACAATCGCAAAAAAGTAAGACACAATAACAAAAGAAATCATTTGCAAACGTTAAGCGAATACAAAACTCTTGAAAATTTTTGTTTATTTGTGACATGTATGAGAGAACTTCTTTAAAAAACTTTTATTATATCAGAAGGGGACGACACGACGTTTGTTTGGCGATTAAACTTTCTGTCACAACCTAAATAATGTCGATCAGAGGCGTGACAACGTCGAGACGCGAGAGCGGGGCGTACTTCAATTCCTTGCGATTCGGATCCGGACTGATCGATCCGGATGAATTTGTGTACAAAGGTAATCAAGCGAGCTCGGATGAGAGAGCGAGCTTGCGGTATATATCGTCTGATGTATTTAACCCCCCGCTTGAAATCGATCGTATTGTCTAATTGGCGAAAATGCATTTACGCCGTCACGTAACCGCGAAACTGTCCAAGATAGCGACATTTCTGCATTGTTCGAGAAGTATTTTTACAAACTGTGTAAACAACCCTCCGACCGGACTTGAGGTCGTCTATCAATCATGGACTTACTTGTCAATTAGTTTTTCAATTTTACAAAAAGTAAAACCTGTGAGTCAGTAAATAAATAAAGTCCTGTCGGAGGAATAACTTCAGTGAATCTCTCAGTGTAAATAACAATAGTGAAAGTAAATGTACATGTAAATAACAACGGTGAATTTTCACGTGATCGTCTCTTGCCAGCATAACAATAACACAGTTAACACTCGCTGCATTTCTTATAATTGCGTTTGTTATCGGATTGCTATGATTCCACGATGTGCATTTTCTCTTATAAACGTAAACTTGCCTTTTCCTGGAATATTCCGACGTGAGTCACATCGCACTTATCTAAATCGTATCATAAATTACTTTCGCGTGAACGTAAAAACTATAAATAGACATGTAGTTTAGAGAAAGTTTTACGGAGATTATCACGTCGAAATACGTTTAATTTGATAAATCAGGAAGTTTTAATGTTTCCGAAGTGTGTGAGTAATTTTTACATATATCTCTTTCACAGTCAAGGTTGAGGCTCGACATTGTTGCGCTTATCTCATGTTGCGCACTTGCAACGCAACCGTTTTTTTCTTTATAGTGTATACAAAATAATCGCAAATTGATTATTTAGAAACTTTTCAGCTTTTAAATATCTTATAAAGAGAGAGAAGATTTAAGTAATTAGTATATTAATCTTATTTAATTATTATAGATTTTTTATTTTATACTAAAATATTTTATGCTTCTATGTGTTTAAATCTTTTTCTCTCTTTCTTTCTTGCATTGAGCCTTTTAATTACAAGCGATGGCATCCGCATTACGGTGAACTCTGGCAGTGTAGCAAGCCACGATCTTCCTAAGCTTTTCAAAATTGGTGCCAACGAGTACATCAAAAATACAGACGCCGTTTATTTTCGTTCCGTGACACGATGCATTTATAAACTAAAAATAGACCCTATAAGACGCGCGTCAAGTGAGAAGAAGCGGACGGTTTCTTGACGAAGCGAGGACTTCGTCAGATATTCAAAGATAATTCCGTGTGCTAATAAGAGAGCCGATATTGATCCTTTCTTCGCGAGTCTACCTTCTCCCTACAATACTGCACGGTGATTTTCTTGGCGCGCGCAAAACTACTGGCTGTTGGGGCCGGCAGCCAGAAATTGAATCACGCAAATTCACGCGATTTGTGCTGTAAATAGATATAAACCCATGTAGGATTCGATCGCGCGCTCGTTCTCTTTCTCGACGTTCCTCAAGGAAATTTCCGTTGCTTACTCGCGTTCGTCGCTTGCGCCATATGTAGCAAGTGTCGTTTAAACTCTCATCGTCGTCAACTGACTTCGGTGTAAAACACGTTGAATATTTATCGACTGTTAGACTCGGCGTTGTCGTTGTTTTGTTAGAAAACACTAGCGTCGCGTTGTTGATTTTGCGTTAAAACTATTTCGCAATAAGATTCAACAAAATATATTTTAATAAATAATCGAAATAAAATTCTGTATTTTTATACAATAATATTTTTGTATTTTTTAATACCACGTGTTTGCGTAAAGTTTTCGATGCGTCGAACTTTTTTACGTTGCACTTTCAGCCTTGACGTTGCGGTTTACAATGAGTTTCAATGAATCGTTTAATGTCTGACTCTGTAATTAGTGTGCGGAACAAACACTTGTTTCGAAGTTAAAGAAGCGTATCTAGTCGTCGCGTTTCTTGATAAGATGAACCGATCGCCATTATCGCGCTGCTTACAAAAGCAAAGGTCTGTTAGAATAACAAGAGTTTCAACGTCTATTTATAAAAGATAAATATATTCTATAATCTCCCGTTTAGCTATAAGAAATGAGGTATTTATATTTGAAATATATGCGAGGGAAGAGATTGTATCGAGAATTCTGCTGGCAAGCGTGTACTTCGCATCGCATTTTTCCTTTTTAACAGACTTCCTCATCCGAAGGTTTCGTAATATTCTTCTATGAAAGGGTGGTTTTATATAGCTTTTGTTTGAATTTGCATAAAGAATAATTTAAATCGGAAATTTAAGCATGGGGAAAGATCCGCGTATCTTTCTTTCAATTAACGCTTTTTCTCTTTTTTAAAACTCACGCGAATCAATTTACGTTCAAAAAGCGTGCGTTTTGGAAATGTAATTTTGCAATTCGTAATTGCAGCTCACATGATGTCGGATGACACAGATTGAAGAAAATTCTTGGCGCAGTTCGTGTTCGTAAACGACAATTAGCGCGCGATTGGTGTGCACACGCGAAATCGCTCGGGGCACGAGCGAATAAATTCCGAATTTGCAATTAAATCACCGTAGTTGCTAAATCAGTTTGCAAATTTATTTGCCGACAAAAAAAAAAGAAAAATAAAATGCTCGTTCCGGTCTCACGTCACATCACGTGGACAATATAGACGTTTCACTGAGAAAATTACGATCGTGTTTACAATTTTTTTTTTTTTCGGAACGCATATTGCAACTTATGGTTTTTGCGAAGAGGCGTGTCTATTCGAATGTGAAATGAGAATTTATTATCGTTTATGAGCGTATCGCGTTCATAAAACAACACGTGACTCATGTAATATTGTAGTATATTGCGATATCGATATTGGTATTTCTCTTTTATTTGTGTTATCAACATGACGGTCAAGTTTTGTCTTTTATGTTTTCCACTTGTTGAGGCAAATAATCGCGATTGGATTTATCGCAATTTTCTTGCATTACTGGGTATTCCCTGAACTTTTTCAATTTTCCGGATTTCTCTCTTTTTCTCTTTCTTCCTTTTAGTTTCTCTAACCGGCAGCAACACATGTTTTTTATGTTTCATCGGAGTATTCGGAAACGCACTGCTCATATATTATATCTCTCTAAAACTGGACGCATATTTTTCGCGTCGTTCGTTTCGCTCGTTCGCTTAAATCTGCCGCGAACACCTACGCAACTGCGTACGCAAGTGGCAGCTTATGTGTCGCACCACGTCGGTATGTGGGTCACCCAAGAATAGATACGCAATCGAATGCAATAACAATGTCCGACATATCTCAATGGTGTCAATAATTAAATTTCTCTGTTATAATATTTCAGAAGCATCGGTTTATGTTCACATTTATTACCAGAAAATGAAATTTATGCGATTCGACGCCGAAACAGATCGAATTAGCAATGCGTGCGCGAAAATGTACATTCACGAGAATGCGGACGCATTCTATTATTAATATTCGTTATATTCTCGACGATACGTGCACGTCGCGAATGTATCGCGAAACGCACACGCGTCTCGTTGCTTGTGCCAAGTTTTTCGCACGCGAGTTATGAATAAAACGCGTTGATGATTTTGCGAAGCGTGATGAGTCTGCTGCTTAAAAATCTCGTCGATATCTTCCTATGCTGTGACGCAAAAGTATAATCAGATCGTTATTTTGAACACTTATCTCTTTGATATGTTACGTACACACGCGTAATAATATTAAAAGTAATCTCGCGCGATAAAAGCTCCGCATTAAGATTGTAAAATTAACTGATAAATAAATCGTTCTTCCTTTCCCTTATCGCGGTGTGATTTCAAGTATTAATTTTCATGTTCTCGAAGTTCAGCAAATCTATTTAAAATAATTATAGAATATCTTCACGCGTATGTACGCAATAAAAGATCAAATGTCTCTGTTTCAGTAACGGAGCGCTTGTCAGTCGATCATTTTGGCTTCGGAAAGGTCGAGTTTACCATTTCGAGGTAGTTTTTAACGTGCCAGAAGGTTTCGCGCCGCACGCGGATTCGCGCGCGTAAATTCTGGCACGTGTGCACGCGGTATCCGTGACGTGTGATTATGCCAACGCATTCTGCATTACCTCTCGTGTCCTTTCCATCGCGTCTCGCAAGTTAGTGTGCATTCAACAGTGCTCTCTCACGACCAGTCGGTGATATTGGTCAGTGCCCTCCGAGACGCGCCGTCGACTAGACCACGCGATATATACGTTTCTCTGAGAGAGAACTTCATATTGCACAATATTTCTAACGCGAAGCAGTGTTCGAATTTCCTCGCCGATAAGATTGAAACAGATTTCGCAAACGATCCGAGGAAACACCTGGTGTAGCGCACAAAAGTTCGTGCATTATTTAAAAAAAAAAAATCCGAGTCGCATTGATCGTTCGATTTGTCTGATAAATTTTAAGCTTAATTAACGAGTTACTTCTTCCGCGAGTTTATTACACTTGATTTCAGGGTACTTGAGGATCTTTGCTTCGTGAGTAGGTAGCTTTGCGATAAAGTAACCAACGGAGTAAACTACATTGTTAGCGCGAGAAAACAACATTAATTCGCGATAACAAATACGCGCGATTCGCGTTTTTTTTTTTCTTTTTTTTTCAGAAAAGTACGCTGTAATCACTGGTTCGTCGTGTGAGAACGGCGCTTTATCGACAACGTGAATAACGCGTGTATATGAATCTATATATATTGCGACGCGTAACAACACGCGCTCAAAGATAAATACGCTTGCAACATTCCGAGACTCAAGTCGATCTCTTTTTTTCTTCGATGTAAATCTGTCTCTCTTTCTTTCTTCGTCTTTTTACCGAGAATCGACTTCGATAACGCGGCGCTGATCCAGCACGAGAGGAAAAATTCGAGGATTCACTGGATGTTTCAAACGTACCCATTTTACGCGAACAATTTCGTGACTTATCTCGCGGGTTATTCGAATTGTTATTTCGTTTCACATCGGAAAGATTCCGTACCGCGAGAAAATGTCCTGTCTTCGCGAAATCGGCTCGATAACAACGATGCTCGGCGCGAATCACTCGCTCCGGCATTGAAAAGCGCCGTTCTTTTCCGGCGCTTTCTGCGTATCGACCTTGCGGGAAACGCGGCGGATCTGGGAACACGACGCTTCCTCGGGTCATCTATTTATAAATGGAGCCTTGCGCTCGTCCGCCCGAGAGTTCACCCGAGTTGCTCGCGGCTGAAAGAAACGAGGCGGAAACGTCTCTGTTGACAGAACGAATTTTTGCCAACAACGGTTTTCGAGAGATTCTTTTTTTGTGTTCTTTATTTTTTTTTCGGAATACAGAAAATATGCCGTGCAAATATCGCAAAGAAACTCCAAATGACTTTCGGTAATTCGCGAGTCTCTTAGAAAACAAACGAAAAATAGCCCATTTTTGTCGTGTGTTTCTCACATCCCGCAGATAAAAAAAAACGTTAATTGGATTAAAATCGAGGACAAATTCTTTCTCTCTCTCCGGGATTATACACTTGTGTGTATTTCCAAGATCGAGTTTTGTTTATCTCGTATTATTGTTTTGTTATGCGCACGCATGCACATACGCTCCGCAAAGAAGGAATAATAATCAACTTGTTTGTCTTGCCCGCGCTGTTTACAACGAATCCGTGTTAATCTCATGCAAATTATACACACGTCGAGGAAATTGCGTCGCACACTGCGTAAAACCTCACCCAAGACGCATTTTCAATTTGCTTCCTCCGAAATACACTTTTTACTTATCCGCGCGTCTTTTTGCGGGTTTTTTCTTGGCCCGCGAAGTTTCGTGTTACGATTTTTGTCACATTTAACAGTCGGAATATTACGATTGATCGAGTCGGAAATAAGGTTGATATTCTTTGAATATTATCCGTGAGACAAAGATCGGAATCGAGTGTCAATCAGCTCGGAAACGTAGGCGATATATCGCGAGCTTTTTGCCAACACGATACAAATATACGACGTGACGAAAAAGTATGCCGCTTTGTTCGCGGACAAAAACAGGCGGTCGTCGATCGCCACGTTGCATTCTATTAATATCTCGTCATTGCGGGCTTTTTGTACAATAGACAAGTGTCGAGGGTTACGACGAGCTCTCTCTCCTCGTTGGTTCATTGATCACATCGTGAGAGAACGACGCAATCGACGGGATCGAGCGCGATTCGAGACTCAGTTCACAGACCATTTGAAAGCAGAACGATCGAAATAACATTCGGTGAAGAAATAATTAACTAATCGCGAAGCATTAGCCGCGAATAATAATTAATTGGAAAAAAAAACGTTTGCTATTAATTTGTAATCGTCGAACGGTCATCAAGAGTCGTTGTCAGTAGTTTATTTTTATGTATTCGCGTTTCTTTCTTTCTCTAACATGCAAATTCGGGAGTGAAATATAGAGAATTTTTATTACCGAGCCAATTATCTTAAGTGTGTGTATGTGTGTTGTCGTTTATATCTTGTGTATCTTCGACGATCGATTGTTTCAAGTGTTTCTTTCGAACAGCGTCGTCGTGCAAACACAAGTGTGAGAATCGAGAGTATATAAAAATTGACTTGCAGGAACGTGTAATTATTACTTGTGTATAAACGATTCGTGTCGAACGAAACGCACGCAATTCCCGAGAAATGGGAAATGAGAACGAAATTCTCGAGGTGTACAAGCGCAATTCCATCACCGAGTGGTTGCAGAAAACCGGACAGGCCACAGATTCCTCTGTGGATAATGGTAAATTCTCCGATTATTTCGACAATATCGTTCTCTCGCAATTTGTTTCTAGAGTTCAATTTCATCTGTTGTTTTTGAGGAAAAAAACTCACAGATCTCGTACGAGTGTGACGTGTCGCGATAGACACTTTCGACACACTGGTGTAAAATTCCACGCTACGATAAGAAATTATGGTTGGAGTCTAATAATTTATCCGCGTCTGTAACATGTCATCACACTGTGCCTTAAATTTTTACAATTTCTTTGCTAAGAGTCATTTATGTACATATTTGTGTGCGTGACAAAGTGTGAATTATTAAAATTAATGCAATAAATTATTGTATTAAAAATAATAATATAATATGTCAACATCGAAATAAAATAATAATTTAAGATTTTGTCTCTTTCATAACAGGTAGCGAAAGTCCAATTTTCGGCATTGCGGAAAGTGGTGGACCTGGTACGGGAAGTGGTGCCACCCTGAGGATCGCGTCCGAGCTGCCGAACGAGATTTCCGCACCCTATGAAGTACCGCAATTCCCCATCGAGCAGATCGAGAAGAAACTCCTGATCCAACGACAACTGACCGTCAAGTGAGTTTGTGTGCGCAATTTTTGCTAGCTCGAGAAATAAAAATGAAATGCCTAATACAATGCAAAGTTGTTTTTCACATAAATCAAAAAATAAAAACGCACAATTTTTATTATTGAAAAATTACAAAAAAGTTACGATGGCTTTCAACTTTGTACAAATAAGGAAAACAACCCAAGGAAAATGTTTTTCCTTATTTGTACAAGTATACAATATATGTATATAATTTTATCTCTACCACTTTATTTATTTAATTCTCGTAAAACTGATTATATCTACCGAGAATTCTAAAACCGAAAATAAAACTGAACGATCTCGGCATATTGATCGATGAGACGAGTTTATTTATAAAACACGCGTTTTGCGCATCGCAATTAAATCCATTTTTATATATTTTTTATATACAAAGCGCATATTGAACGCGAAAAAAATATGCAACGGCGGTCGCTCGCGCGTCACCGAGTAACGCAATCTTCGCTTATCTTCGATGTAACATGAAAATTCTCGAGAGAAGGCGCGGATCACCTTGGGATGGCCGTTGATCGCCAATATAAAGTCGTCGTCGTCTTCGTGAACGGAATTCTCTCTCGTTGCTACAGCCAATAAAGCTGCGATCAATAATTCAACGCGAATCGTGTGCTTGTCTGGCCTCGCGAGATGTTTGATATATAACTGCGATAATTCAAATCGAAATATACACGTGTCATAATCGTCACCGATTATTTTCAAACCCTTTCGTGTGTGAAAGCGAAGAAAGAGAAACGAATTCGCAACCTCTTTCGAGCGTAAACATGCTCTGTCGAATACTTTCAGCCAGAAAATTTCAATAGAAAACGCGAGTTTTTAAGGTCGGCGAGTTTAAACCCGAGGTTGTGTGGAACACCCTGTGTAGTGACCTCCACCTCAAAAATCGATGTACCTGGTCTACGCTAGTGAAACACAATATACCAATATGCTTATTCGAGAAAGTTCATGTTTGTTCGTGACCTCTCTCGGTGCTTCGACGTTGTCAAAATATGTATCACAGAGATATCTCACAGTGTATACATACGTTACTTAATATCTTTCATAAAAACACGGGAATAAATATTTCGTTTGACGTACCGCTCTGGCAATGTTCTGAGAAACAGAGCAACGATAAATCCAAATCCTTCTGATAATAAATTAAAATATTACATAAGTAATACATATTATTGTCACAAAATTTTTTTGAATTTTGAAACAACTTATTAAATTTTCACTGGAAAGATCGATCAAAAAGGTGTTTGCAAATGGAGAGAATCTCTCGACACACTTTCCACGCATTTTGTATTGTTTCGTGCGCCGTTTACATCATTTTTGTCTTGCACCGCATTACACACATTTTAATAAGTACTGCATGTATAAAACGGTTGAAATGGAGCGTAAGAAAGTCGTGTCACGTAAGCGGAAACCATGTATCGGCCGTCTTTACATGCAATCGCGGAGTGCTCGCAAAACGACCAGATGGAGAGGAGGTGGAGACGCCGAGCGAGACCGGGGGTTGCTTCACCCTCCTCGGCCATCCGTTGCTTCAGTGCTGATGCGACCGTCGTTGATGTTGGATGTGTTACTCGATGGCGCGCGCAATTTCCGGCACGTCACAGTGTTGCACGCGCGGTGTAGGACGTTAGGTACATCATTTCGCAACACACAGAGAAGACCCGGTGTCGGTGTTCACATTATATCGAAAATGACCCGGTGACCGAGAGAGTCACGAACTCGACACAGTTTGCTCGCCACTGCTTGTACGAATTCGAATCTCTAAAATTCAACATTTGTATTGAATGCAATTTTATTAGAGTTTAGAGGGAAAAAAAGACAAAACTGTACCTGTACAGTAATTAATTGTTTACTAATTAATTGGAACAATATTCGACGTCGGGATTTCGTTTTTTATATTTCAAGAGCGGCGACTTTCGTGAATTTAATGAGATGTAAATCGTCGTACAGGTACGCGGCTACACGAAGCGACGTGATAAGCGCTCGCGTTATGCCGCAACGCCGCATAGAAAGACGCTATGCCACAAACACACACACACGCAACGTTGAATTTTGTTCGCTCTTTCGCCACATTTTGTAACGATGTTTGTCAACCAGGTTGTCACGCCGATGCAAAACGGCGAAATATCGAGATACAAACGGAAAACGTAACATAATGTTGATTAGGCGATTATGTAAACGATACGCATGAATTAATAGAAATTGACATTGAAGTATCTAAGCGCGGTCCTTTTAATTTGCGCGCTTCTTTGTGCGTGAATTAATTTGATCTCTGTTTTTCTTCTCTCTGTAATTATTTTAACAACAGTAATTAAAATGCGCTCGTAGCTTTTCTCAGTCACGTTAATTCAATATTTACGTAGAAAATTAATAAGGAGAGACTGCAAAGAACACGAGTCGGTGATGTGACAACTACGTTCAGGTGATACTCGAAGGGGAAAATGTAGCAGCTCGAAAAACCCACGCCTGAGCGTGTAGAAAAAGCTGAGAAAAAATCCCCGCGTGGGCCGTATGGCGTTGTAATTAGTTTCCGTGCGAAGAAAAACACTTTCAGTTAATTGTGACGAAGATGTCGTAGTTAATCAGAGACGACGCGAATACGTTAGGTGGCCGAGGCAAGGACGATTTTTCGCATGAGGATTTTCCGTATACAATCGAGAAAAAGAGTGAAAAAATGAGAGCGGAACGAGGCGCGGCACTTTCGCACGGCGATTTGTTCTACGCTTAAAGAAAACATACGATCGATCGTCAGCACGTGGTATCGATCACGTAACATGTTCGCCGGCGCGAACGAGTCAAAACGATGGACGAGGGATAATAGGATTCTCCTGAGGTAATTCATTCATACTTCGGAATTTTCCGATAAAAAACGACAGGTTATATGCCGATGTTTTCAGAAGACATAGAAAAGAGACGAAGTTTTGCTATACCGGTTTCCTTGTCCGTTTTATGTAATGGTGTGCTTGTGACCAGAAAGTGTTTTGATGTCTTTTTTTTTTTAACTTTTTTAAGCGCGTAATGTAATAATGCATTAATAATAATAAAAGTTAGAAATAGGCGTGTAGTGAGCAAACAAGTGAGCAAACATTCGCGTAGGTCGCCAAAGAAGATCGTGTCTAAATTGTCAACCGGCGTTATGTCGCTAGACGCGCCATGACCTTTTGCATGATCTTTTCTAGTGACCCTTGCGAATTTTTTTATGTCAACACAACGTGTTGACATAATGCGTCAATTCAGCAGTATTATACTGATTTACGCGTCGGTAAAAATTGCAAAAGGTCGTTACGTCCGGTGAAATGACGACGCCAGATGAAAATTTTTTTTGATCTTTTTTTTTTTGGCGACTCGTGTCGAGTTTTTATTATTAAAAATGGTCCAGTGCTGTTTTTGTCAACTCTCTCAATGATTAGTAAGTTTCTACTTTACATTATTATCTTGATTAAAAAGAGAGAAAAAGAGAAGTTCAAATATTTAACTGTAATTTCCGGTTCAAATATTTAACTGTAATTCTGAGTTTTGTTTTCGTCCAGCACCTCTTGAATTCTCTCTAAAAATCATTAAAAATAAATTTACGTAAAACTGTTTTCTTTCTAAATAAACCATAAAACATTTTAATAAACACTAGAAAGAAACTGCCAGAAGTTTAGAAAAATTTTTCTAATAATTTAAAATAAGATACGTGTCAGACCCAAAGTTCGCTTTTAGGATCCAAATAAAAACCGATTCTGAAGGATTAGCGATGATATTCTTTAAAACAAACGCGTGTTCTCGTAAGCGTTTCAACATTATCGAGTCACGGCTGAGAGAATAATCCTTTTCAATATGTAACAACCTCGGCCACGACAACATTATGAAATCACGTGTACAAGGAAATAAGCTGGGATAAGCAACTGAGCGTCTCTCTCTCTCTCTCTCTCTCTCTCTCTCTCGATGTATTAATTAAAGCGGAATTATCTCTCGCGGAGTTTTTTAAATTCACCTTTGCATGAGAGAGAGAAAAAAAATTGCATATCGAGACGCGATATAAATTTTCCGCTTGAAACTCTTTTCTCTCGGGAATCAAAAGTCGAAACAAAAAACGCCGCAACTATATCGCGACTCTCGTTGAAATTTAAATTGTCCTTTTTCTCTTATTTAATTACATACCACTCTCGATCGCGAAACTACACACTTCATTTGCCTTTGCGTTGCAGTGGTGAATTAATTCCGCTATAAATTGTTCCCTCCTCCACGCGTCGGCATCTGCGAAAGAGCGTACGGAACAATTTCAGATACTCGCACGCACGCACAAATTACCGGTTGCATTGCGCGATATATACGCGCGTATAATACAATGCGAGAGAAAAATCTCGCATTTCAGAACTTGAAAGAAATACAATACCTCATACACACTTGATAATAACGTGTGTAAAAATGATTATAATTAAAAAAATATAATTAAATATATATTGTTTTGTATTTAATTTTGAAGTGGATTTTACAATGGAATCGACAAACTCGCGATCGCAAACTCGGAATATTGAATATATTCCGCACGTTGCATTTAATGAAATATATATTCTTTGATTACGCTCTCGTGTAAAAACGCATCGTTTTTATAATTAACGCGCATTGATTTGTTATCGTGCGACGAGGTTTTTGTGCGCACAAATTGAATTTTACATATACAGTTTGTGTTCTGTTACACAATAAGCTTGTTATGCCAAGCGGAATTGACTCTTCGACGAGAGTTAACGGGAGGTTTGTTTTTGTTGGACAGAGCTGCAAAGGACCTTGAGGAACGTCGCAGTCATTACGAGCCGTCGCTTCATACGGGAGTACCCGATGACACCGATTACAGCTTTAAAATCGAAGAAAATGACTTCGTACCCCACTTCCAACGAGTCTCCATTTCCGGAGAGGATACTTCCGGAGTGAGTGTTTTAGAGAATAATATTGACAAGTGCAGTTTTACGATAGATCTCCGGTGATAAACGCTGATAATTAATAAGTAGTAAAAATAATAGTAATTTAATATTTAATAAACGATTCTTTCTGAATTTAATTATCAAAAGTTTCAAGAAAAATATTCATTAAGATATCGACGTGACATATCAAAATTTTCGCTTTTATATAGTTTCACGGATGTTAATTTACACACGAGTGTCTCTGAAGATTTCGCGCGAAATAGAAACCCTGAGACTGCAGGGACTTACAAGAGAGAAACCTTTGGTCGCCAATTCTCGATTGGCTCTTTTACCTTGCACGTGCATTGCTCTAGAAAAAGAAAAATATTTCAAAAGAAATACTCTAAAGAAATCGAGTGTCTTCATTTATTTTCTAGTTTCAATGTCAAATATATCGAAATTGTTCTCTCTTTTCTTTTACATCATGCACATTTTTTTAATTTGAGGCAAATGTGCGAAAATAACTCTGACATCCATCCAATTTACAAGGAAAAAAAAAGAGCCGAACGGCGAAACAAGTTTGCGTTAAAATATCGTTTTATTACACCATTTATAAAATGTACGCATATATGTATACACATGTTTCGACCCATATTTGGATTCCTCTTCTCTCATTGCCAACAAAATTAAAATCACGGTGCCCGAATGAATATGCAATATGAAAATAATTAAATTATCAGCGATATTTATATTAAATCATTAATCAATTTCTGCGTTATTGTCGGGTTTTTATTTTTATTGTATCGTCGTCAATTTGCGATCTTTAATTCTGGTTTTTTCGGTCATTGAGGAAGATACGAATCTGGGTCAAAACGTGCATGTATACATTAATTGGTCGATTAAAACAATATTTTAACGCACCTTTTTTTCGTTTGGCTCTTGTTAGCTTTTTTCTTTTCAAATATATGTAAATTTATTTATTGCACTTTTTTGGTTGTAGAAAATTAACCAAAATACAAAAAGTCAAAATATTAAGTTACTCTAACTTCAAAAAATTATTTTATCGCTTATACGTAGAGCGTTAGAAAATATTTGTTTTTTTTTTTTTTTTATAAATGACGTGAGTACGTGTGTGTATGTGCGCAGGTACCTCTGGAAGACCTTCAAAGAGCCTCAAAAATGTTGGTGCAAGCGTTGGCGATACGCGACAAATACATGAGCAACTCCAAGCAGAGCTTCCCTTCCATCACGTCACGATTTTTACGTAGCATCGATAAGAGGCCGTTCACCACGGACGATGAAGTTCATCACGACGATCGTAAAGCTATCGAAGGTATTTTCATATAATATACATGTAGTTTGTCAAAAGTCGTCGTGTCACAAAAAAACCTGAATCCTCAATATCCTCCGCACTTTCGTTGATGTAATCGTCTCCTCGTTATCCATCCAGAAAGCTACCACGTGAGTGTCGTCTTTACGAGACATATTCCCAGCGTGATTAACATTAATATTTAGGCGCTTCAGAGCCGATAACACAAACCAACCGAGCTGTCGTTCCGTGTTGTAATTTTTTTCTCTTCTATTTTTGTCCAACGCAAGAAAACAAAACGATATACGCGCACAGTGCGTATATTCTTGACTGTACGCAGCTGCTCCTACCGCTGGAGCTTTGTAAGGCACCGCTTTGTACACGTTTCGTTAGCGTTTATTTCAAACACCACGTATTTTAAGTTTATAATGACGATAGTATACAAAGTCAGCTTTTTATTGCATATTTCCTAAGGGAAAGAGCCGCTGGATATTGCGAACGAAATCAGAGAAGCTCGATCCGACGCGGACATCGACGCGCTGATCAAAGACGTCTCACGGACAGGTCCTCCTTAGTACCTACATAATTACTATCCTTTATACACCTTTGAATTTCCTGTTGCACGCTGTTTCGAGTCACGTATATTAACTGGCTACACTAAGTATAAAGTCTATATACATGTACATAGCGAGAGAGATATAATTTTGTATCGAAGATACGAAGTAAACAGCGTTGCGGCAACCGATGCTAACGGCACAGCCGAACGACATCTCGCGTTAATGCGTTTTATATTCGATTGCTATTAGATCATCCGGTACACGCGCCCGCGTCCCGGGGCGATCCGTGGGAATGCGAATTTCCGGCGGTAAAAAACTACAGGATCGCGCCGATCAACGGCGTGTTCAACGTGTTTGCCAACGATGACGACCTGGCCGCCGGCAAACCGATCCCGTACTCGTATCCGGATCTGGCGACCTTCGTTCAGGATATGAACCTGTTGTGCGCGATGATAGCCGATGGACCTCTCAAGTCCTTCTGCTATCGGAGACTGAGCTATCTCTCGTCCAAGTATCAGCTGCACGTGCTGCTGAACGAACTCAGAGAGCTCGCAAGCCAGAAGGCCGTTCCTCATAGAGACTTCTACAATATTAGAAAGGTCTGCGACATACACCGTAAAAGTTTTTCGTAAAACTCCTGAAGAAATCAAAATAACTTTATTCATTAGATGTAAATGAGTTGTGTTTATTGCGAAAAAAACCTTGTAGCTCTCTCTCCTTCTACACCGTTTGCTTGAATCCGACTAAATTTCACAGGTCGATACTCACATTCATGCGGCTTCGTGTATGAATCAGAAGCATCTGCTTAGATTCATTAAGAAAACATTGAAGAACCACGCGGACGAAGTGGTGACTTGCTCGAAAAACGGGGAGACCATGACCTTACGCGAAGTTTTTCAGTCTATGAATCTGACGACTTACGATTTAAGCGTTGACATGTTGGACGTACACGCAGTAAGTGCTTCTGCAAGAGTGGAAAACTTATTCTTACAAATATAATTCGAGAACTATCTTTTTTATAAATACGTAACATTGAAGACTAAAACTTTTATACAAGATTTGTTTGCATCTCTCTGGTGTTTGTAACAATTTTAATATAAAAGACTGGCAAGTATTTATTTTTTTCTCGCAGGACAGAAACACGTTTCATAGATTCGACAAGTTCAACGCGAAGTACAATCCGATCGGTGAGAGTCGGCTGCGCGAGGTTTTTCTAAAGACCGACAACTATTTGAACGGCACATATTTTGCTAGGATAATCAAGGAAGTAGCAAGCGACCTTGAAGAGTCGAAATATCAAAATGCCGAGTTGCGTCTTTCCATTTACGGTAAGAGTCCGGAGGAGTGGGACAAGTTGGCCAAATGGGCGATTCAAGGCGACGTCTATTCGGACAACGTACGCTGGCTCATACAGATTCCTAGATTGTAGTAAGTGCAACTCGTGTGCGGCATATATAAGACTTTGGCTCAGCCAAGGATTTTAACACGCGTGTTTACATCTTGCAGCGATATCTTCAAGCTCAACAAACTCATGACGAACTTTCAAGAGATTATCAATAATATTTTCCTGCCGCTTTTCGAGGCGACCAACGATCCGAATTCTCATCCGGAGCTGCATAAATTCCTCCAATATGTACGTCCAATATTTACTTTCTCGTTGATTTATATAAAAAAAAACCTTCAGTATCTTTTTTATTTGATGTTCTTACAATTTTGTTATGTAACTTTATAGGTGATAGGTTTTGATTCCGTAGACGACGAAAGCAAACCGGAAAATCCCCTCTTTGACAAGGACGTTTCTCCACCCGCGGAATGGAACGACGTGGAAAATCCACCGTACGGATATTATCAGTACTACACCTACGCAAACATGACGGTTCTCAATCACTTTAGAGCGTAAGTTGTCCCTCGAAAGTTTTTGTTTCAAATTGTGATGAATTATTGTCCCTCGCACATGACGCATTTTTGACGTGTAAATAAACTCTTTTAACAGGGAGCAAGGCTTGAACACGTTCGTTCTGAGGCCTCACTGCGGCGAAGCCGGACCAGTTCAACATCTCGTGTGCGGATACATGATGGCGGAGAACATTTCGCACGGTTTGCTGCTCAGAAAGGTTCCCGTACTTCAGTATCTGTACTACTTGGCGCAGATCGGCATTGCGATGTCGCCGCTTAGTAACAATTCGCTTTTCCTGAACTATCATCGCAATCCGCTTCCGGAGTATCTCGCCAGAGGATTGTGTATAAGTTTGTCTACCGATGACCCTCTTCAATTCCATTTTACCAAGGTAAAGCGAATAAAAAATTTGTTACCATGCGTATTATTACTAATTATTATATATGATTATTATATTTCTGTTACGATTACGTTATGTGATATATAGGAACCCTTGATGGAAGAATACAGTATTGCCGCCCAAGTGTGGAAGCTCAGTTCGTGCGACATGTGTGAGTTAGCACGTAACTCCGTTCTCATGAGCGGTTTTCCGCACAAGGTAAGTAATTATATCAGCTTCTCTCTACATTCGCGTTGCGCAAATAAAGTGCAATTAAGAAATTTATTTGTCACTTCCTCATGACTCCTGATTTATGCGTTGTAATATCTCTTGTGTCTCGAGCTTCTGTTCCGTAAATTTGTTCAATGCGCATCAACGCGATTTACCGCGCGTAACATCCTTCGTGCAACCGCTTCCCTGTGTTATAGAGCAAGCAGTACTGGCTAGGACCGAACTACACGAAGGAGGGAGTCGCCGGTAACGATATCACGCGAACCAACGTGCCGGATATACGGGTGGCCTATCGATACGAGACTCTGGTCGACGAACTGTCCAATATCTTCAAGGTCGTAGAGAAACCCGAGTCACTTCCATTTTAATAAACTGATTGTCGATTGGAATCGGGCGTTACGTCGCTTTTATTATTACACGACGGCAATGGCATTCGATTTATAAACGAATTACAATTATATTCATGCGACCTACCCTTGCAATTCTTGGTCTCTCTTGTTAGGTAGAGGGAAGAGCTGATATGGATATCAGTTCGAATAAAATTTGGATCGCTTGAATTATACTAGACAAAGTTTAATTTCGAATATAATTTTCGCAATTAGAATTTTACATTGATGATGAGAGGCGAGCGTTGCGTCTATATGTATTTTATATATTTTATATATTTTTTTACAAAGACCTCAACTGCAAGGGCGAGTCAGTAAAAAAATTAATATATACACGTATGTTGACCAATTTACTAATAACTGTTATAAAAAATATTTCTTCTATCAACGTCTAACAATATTGTAATACGAAACTGCGCTAAAGTCGAGTATTACAATACTTTATTCTTAAGTATGGCATAGAGGAAGAAATCTGTTGGTTTTCTTTTTCATATATCTCGGCTGTGTTCGACAACAGCGACATGTATTGTTTCCTGAGGTTTAGTCTTATTCTCTTTTTGTACATTTATATTATGAAATTGTGTAATTTCGACATTTGTTTTAGTGAGCATTCAAACAGCTGGCTCGTATGCGGACAATTAACTTATATACAACTGTATACGCAAACACATACACACATACTGTGCATCTTCTTTCCCATATATCGTAGATAGGAATTTAGTTCAAATTATGTAGATAGTAAAAACAAAGAAATTTCGTTTTTGTACGACCTCTACACGCGTGCCAAGCTATGATCCAGCGGTGAGAAACATGTTTCTTAATTTTGAAGCTAACGTTTTTTCTGTTTGCAGAGAAAAACAAGCTTTTTTGAACAACGAGCCTAATTAAGCGACGTATGTTGATCACTCGAATTAACAGTCGAACATTGTGTACCCTGATGCTAAATTTAAATTGTTGTTAGGTAGAGAAGAAAAAGAAAATATATTTATTGTAAAAAGTATATATCATGAAAAAACAAATATACTTGCATCGTTAAAATTGACTCTGCATACATTTATTAACAGTTTCTCAATCAATTTTACATGCGAGCAAACAAGGATCCACATTTGAATTACGAAAATCTAGCATTGAGATAGTTAATACATTACGAAAAAAAAGCTTATAAATTAGTACAAAATAATTCGGACGGCACTATTTATTCTATTTCGGTGTTACATGCATTCAAGACCATTTTTCTCGATAAACAAAATCGCGTAAGAGAAAATTTTCCCAAATTACATAAATTTGTTAAACACAACAAGATGTGTGAACGTTTTATTTCTGTCATAATTTTTACATTAATTATTCCGTTTTCTTCGTCTTGGATACAGATCGTAAGCTTTGCGTAATCTTTGGCACCAGTTCCGTGAATATGATCGTACCCACAAAGACTAGCAGCGTGCCGATCCAGTGATACATGGTAAACGGATTCTTGAAGTAGACTATAGAGAACAACAGCGACAGGAACTTTCGCAGCGTTATCACCAGCGTGACGGTGAGGGAGCTGCACTCTGTGGTCAACACGAATACAGAACTAATGCACATGTATCTGAAACCGCGATTAAGGACAATATTCCAAAGACGTAATGGTACATTTATTACCTTATGTGTATATGTTTTAGTACAAAATGTAATAACAAAAGGATACTGTGTTAAAATATTTCCAATCAAATATGCGACCAACGATGGCATGTGTAAGCCGAGCAGAGGTAATTTCATCGATTCCGATGCAAATGCGAACTTCCAATGATCGTAAATATTAGGTGCTAGTGTTAAAAAGAATGGCAAGGGTAACAAATGCTGAAAAGATATTTCACATATTGTATCAAAAATTTTCTTTGTCCTATTTTTTGTTGATGTTTAATACGACAAGAAACAGTAAAAAGCTTACTGTATAATACAAAGCCTCTCGTGCATTTTTGCCATATCGACTGTGCAGCGTTTCCTGATAGATGCCCATTCTGGCGGACACAAATAACGCAATTGTGAGCAGAGATATGCCCAAACTCCACCAGAAGAGATCTTCCAACGGCGTTGTGGGCATCTGCTCCACGTTCTTTTGCTGTAGAGACTTTATTTCTTTTCCACTAACGATTGTACAGATCGCTATACCCGAAGTAATCATGAAAACTGACAGGTACTTGCTAAATGCATACGTTTTTTTCAATATAATAATACCCATAATCATGTTAGCTATGAGAGAACCCTGGAACGATGCAATGCATGTTTACAGTTTCTTTGAAAAGTTAAAATTTTACTGGTATACTTACAGCTCTAAAAATCATGTGCAACGGCATAGGAATATTAAAATCGAACGCGTAGTTGTTGCACACGTTGGCGACAAAGAACATTGTAACTAAAATAAAATAGTCTTTTATTCCTATATTTGGCTTAACAGTTCCGCATTTGTGTGTGAACAGAAATCCCTCGATGGCTATGAAAAGGAACTGTGCAAATGTGATGAGGTTCCCGCTGCCAGGATCATCTCTGAAATTGAATTTTAATTCAGATTTAATTCTAGATGTACATACATGCATGACGGACAGCAAGTAAGGAATTGCTTTTGTTTTTATTCTTAAAAACTATCATCTTATGTATATTCCTCGTCGAAAAAAACAAAGAAATAGCGTCCTTGTAAGATACTTGTAAGCGCGATGTATTTGTTATGCAACACTGCGTATTTATCGAGTCATCGGTCGTCATTACTCACTTGACAAGCAGTTCTAAGAAGACGACATTGGTGCAGCAGCCGAGGAAAACGCAGAAAATCGCGATAGCTGCCCGCATTGTGTCACCCGAGAGAGGTTTTTTTCTGGTTTTCTTTTTCGATCAACACAGATACGATATATAATATAACCTACGAAGTCGCACGATCCGTCAACGCACTGCGCGCAAAACGCGAATAATTGTCAGCAACTTCGTCATTTAACGTTATGTATCGCGTGTTTCGCAAGAACCCGCGTGCTGTATGCATATATGCACAAGAAACGCGGAGAAATACGCATATCGCCTCTCAAAAGACAACGTTGTTTAATGTGAGTGCTTTCCAGCTACATACACAAACGACACTGTGTCCATTAGTGTGAGAAAGAGCATATCAGTGTGTCTCACTCACACTAGTGGACACTATTATACAGTATCGACTGTGTGTGTAGCTAGAAAGCACCCCGTGTTATCTGTGCAAGCTGACGGGAGTTGGCGCTGCATTTAAACCTTGTAGCGCATGCAGTGACGCACTTATATGTTGTACGAACTAAAAGAACACCAAAGGTTTTCTTATTTACTTGGATCAAACACGCGTGTTTTTGAGAGAAATTTAAGAACCACGAAGCAGAGAGACGGCAATGTGATACTGGGAGATCGTCAAAATTATTGTCTTTGTAAGTATTCCAGATGTTCAAGAAATATCCTACAATTGAATATTCTCTAGTTGATATTGCAATATCCAGATATAGATATTTTTGAGAAATCGCGCTTTGTACGTAAAGCATTGTAAAAAATTAAAATAATAACTGCGTTAGTGAAATAATAATATGATGATATTGTTTATAATAACTTGATTATATTCTTAAGATACAGTACAAAATTATATCTGTCTTATCTTTCAAGACATATATGCATATAATACGTCTATAATCAATTTATTGAAGTAAACATGTATGTAATTGCGATCAATATTTCGCTTATATGTGTACGCTACTAATGAATAAAGAAGATTTTAATGAGCATCGGTTGAAGAAAAATGAATTTTCTGTATGATACGCTACAAAATCAGGATTAGAATCACAATTGTTGGCCAGCGGTCTGCCGCAAACAATTTGCTAGTCAATTCATTGATTGAATAAAGTATGACAATGAAACTTCGCGTTCTAGTTCTAAATTTTTGTCTCAAACCACGCAAAAGCTCTTTTCTGTACTTATTTACTTATTATATATAATAAG
>QVOA01023457.1:0-75475 GCA_014825685.1 Pseudomyrmex cubaensis
TGCGATATATATCGATATGCGATATATATATCGAAATGCGATATTATGATGTTTGCATAGAAAAATCTTATTCCTGCTCAAAATGCTACTTAGTATAGTAGTAATCTTCAAACTCATTTGGAAGAGAAGTTTTCGATGTTTCCGAGAAACGTTACCCTTCGAAACCGTTCCTTTGGACAAATTTACGATAAGTAACGAGCTATTTCGCGCGACTTCTATTTGCAGTGTTTGCCGACTCGACTATATCCGCCATTCGATGAACGATAATTACAGATCCCAGTGTTTTAAGACCGCGGTGACGAAAGATCGCGGCGGTTTTACCTACCTGAACCGTTGTCGTCGTTTATTCGTAGTTACCGCCGAATATGGTCGACCGACCGTGCAAACCGTTATAATCCGCTGATTGAATGAAATCGATGGTGCTCCGCGCGACCGGATGGAATGCGCGGACGAAAGAAATTCGCCGGATGAAATATAGCCGGTCTACACCGGTGATTAGTTGATTCTCGATACGGCGGCGTCTCCTTTGTCGTCTTCCTTGAAAACTTTCACAAGTTCTGTCTCAAATCTGTTATAGTTTATGATGTTTTCCGTGTGCACATTGATTATTTTTAAAACATAATCGAAATAATTTCGAAAAAAATTGAGCTTTTTAGAAATCAGAAGTGTACAACTCCTAAAAAAATGCACGTGTGTTATAGATAGCTCATGAAATTTAAGTTAAGAGAAAGTATGTCGCAATGGAAGATGCATCTTCTTTCGCGATCGCGCGTCGACTGGGCATTTGCATCAACTGAACGAATGGCAGAGGCATATAAAAAAAATTAATGTCTCGATTGTAAAAAAGTGAAAATATCGTTACGTGGGAGTTCTAGCATAAACACATTCAGTCACGTTTGCGTTTACCACATTGACACGGCAGTCTCGATTCGGGGTTCCGTCGGGGTCATCGATCTATCGATCGGTCGATCTTGTGCCGGCAACAGCGACGACAAAAAAGTTGCGACATCGCGCAGTTCCAGTTTCGACGCGATGGCGGCGGCGGCGTTGCGCTGATAGATCCGTGGGATTTGATTGCGCCGAGATGCGAGAAATCAATGCTGATACTTCGATCGATCTGTCGTTCGGCGCCGATTTCTCCGCAGGTGTCCCGGGCGTCTGGAACACATTGACGATCATCGACGCGCCATTTCGTGGGGAGATCGATAAACCCCCTCATCTTATAGTATTATAGTTTAAAAGTTATAGAGTTGATTTCTCTGACAGATTAACATTAAAACTCGCTTATTATTGAATACCGATTTTCACTTTTGTCACGAAAAAGTTTCAGCAAACTTGTGAGTTAGACAACAATGCAGTGTCACACACAAGCAGTTCTGGATTGAGATATCTGTTACAAGAGAGAGTTACGCTTGAAAGATATTGACATTATGAAACTTGCAGACAATAGACCGAAATTTATTTTCTGATTTTACACAATGCATATTTAAAATACTTATCACAACAAGAAAACTATAACGTGTACAAGCGCTAAATGTCTGTAGCAAAATGATTGTGATGATAAAGTGCTAGTAAAATTGCCAGAGGCAATCTGTTATTTGACAAAGTGTTGACATTGCTAACTAACGTTCCTTTGTTCACCGCCGCCCGTCCATCCATCTAACTCGTCAAAAAGACTCACTCGTGAAACGGACGGTAAAGGTGTCGAATGGGAATTTACAAGGTTTCGTTGAAGCGGCGGCGCGGCGTATCAAAGACTATTACGAAATATCGCCGAGCACAACAATCGGCAATAAAACGTCATTACGACGTCGACTGTCGAATCAGCAGATCATCGCTATTTTTGCGAGCATGCGTGAAAGCGGCCGCTCGAGACGCAGGTGGCGAAACGATCGTCTTTACGCCGATCTAATCAAAACCGATCGTGTTTCATTCGTACAATCAATTTTAATAGTCGAAATAAAAGTATCAAATACACAATTGCTGACAATGTCTGTGTTAGCATAATTCTTTTTATATTTGTAACAAAAGCAGCAATTATTTCTTTATTAATTAAATACTGTTAGCAATTAATTTATCTGAGTTAGTGAATTTTTCTCTTGCACGTCGTCTAAGCGGGTTTCGTTTTCCACGGTTATGTCATGGCTTCGATCGAGACTCAGCTTGCGCGTATAAAACTTGCAGTTTAACTGTGTGCGCGTAGAACCTTCTTCTGTACATACTTTAGCACATACGAAAGGTTTACCTGGTTTTACCTCTTGCAGACTTCGTTATTCTGCTTACAGATAGGCAACAATCGCACCGTATACTTGAGAACCAAACGTCAGCTATCATACTCACTTCTTATGTTCCTGAGATCCACGTCGCGAGGGAGGAAAAGTCTCAACGAGGAGGTTGCCTCGGGCAATACATAGTGTGTTTACAGCCGACTGATTTACCCGACAATTATGGTTTCCCGGATTTATGATTCTTTGTTGATTTTAGAAGTAATTGTTTGTGCAATAGAATATATGTTATAAAGTCTATACGTGTTTCGCGTTTATGACATGTAATTAAATAAATTTCTTTCGAGTCTTTCGTTATTATCGTATTCAACAACCAGCTTTGTAAAACACAAATATCCGTTGATGACATAAATTGCTGATACTAACCATGACCCGCAACTTCTCGTGGGAGAAGCTAATACATAGTAAAGGTTTCAACGAGGTTTAACACAAATAAGAGACGATAAGTAAATCGCGAATAGAGCTAACCGTTGCTCGTTAGGACGACGATATCCCATAAATTCTGCCCGTAATACCAAAAACAGGTGAAGGTACACCAGTGAGAGAAGCGGCGAGAGCGCAAGGAATGTCCCTCGCTAAGCAGGACGGTAACAGCGATTACCAGAAACCAATGGCGCGTAAAGTAAGTATCGGTAATAAGAATCCGCAAAGTCGTGAGTATGAATATAGAATATCCGCGAAGTCGCACGACGCGAGACAACGACGAGGATTAAGGGGGGTGGGGTCAGGTGGAGGCCACATGGGTATATCATTACCGAGCTGACCCCTCCCGCATCTGATCTTTCAGAATCTAGAGCAGCCGTTTCACATGTGAAAGGATACCGAGCGTCACTGCGACGTGCAATTATTGTCCAGAGTTCGTCCGCCGGGCCGCGTTGCGCGCGACCGACAATTGTTTCCCGGTCGAAAACCTCTTGTAGAACATCGCGCGCAGTCGGTCACGAAAAGAAGCCTACCAGTGCAGAAAACGGCGTTCGAGAATTCCGAAAGAGCAGAACGCAGAGAACGAAAGCGTTAATGCATGTCTAACAAACCGTATAAATAATTTATATGTGCTTCGCAAATTGATGCTTATGTAATAATGAGAATTATATGATGACTTTTGCACTTCCAACGATTACTTAACCACTCGCATTTGCATACAGATTAATTAAATCATTCAACTATCCGCGGTGCAATTGAAACCGGGCACCATGAGTCACACGCTCACCTACTTTGATGAGATTACTTAGATACACGCGTAGATGTGAGAAAGCGCTGGGTTTGAGTGACATATTTCAACTGATATCATTCAAGATTTACATCCGACACTATATATGCAGCACCTATTTGCCATGACATAGCAAAGAGAGAAAGAGATAGACAAAAAACAAAAATAACTGAAAGATATTATTATTAATATAAAATATATAATGTAATATTAATATAAATTTTTATATTTTAAAATTTCAAACGTGTCTGTCTTAGAATCTTAAAAATTGCAAATAACGAGGATATGTCAAGACATGTCATCTCGTGACCTGGTCGCTGTATGTCAAAACATCGACTGAGTGCCGTTTGTTGTTCCGAGTACTCACGTCATAAAACATATTTTGGTTTTTTTATTGCATGATTTGTGGGCACGGCCGTCGATGGTGCCGCTGACCGGGCGAACGCACGCAGAAATTACTGCTATTAGCGATTGTAACATTGTGAACGGGCGGTAGTCAAAAGCCAAATGTATCGATTGGCGCCGCGAGAATATGATTTTGCGAAATATAAAAATAAATGTACACTTTCGAGTCGCGTAAGCACTTCTCGAAATAATACACCAAGCTACACATTATATTTCTAAGAATGTCCTTGAAGATATATTTAATCTGAACATATCGCGATAAATTGTTAAAAATACTTCAATTCAATTGTTCAAGTTTGGAATCCTATCAATGTGGACTTATGAATGAGTTTTGAATTAAATCTCACTTACATTGCTCGCAACAGCACCAGAGGCGCAAACCTTTGTGCCGGAATAAAAAGAAAGAATGTGATAGACAGATAGATAGAAAATACTTTATTATATTTTACAAAGCGAGGTGAAATTGCCTTCGATTTGCCGCGGCTGACTGTCTGACACGTTTCGCGCAAAAAGGCACAAAGTAGCTACGAAATAAGCGCGTAAACCACACAAGCTTAGAAGACGGCCGTGTGCTGCTATTGGCGATAATTACTGACGTCCATAGATAAGCCGTCGTCACACACGAGTGCGTCTCGCAGACGAGACCCGTTAAATTGAATCAAATCGCAACATGTTCCCAAGGCGCGAAAAGCGGGCGAAAGGAAACGGGAAGGGAATCGCGCAGTGACAGCTCGGCACGATGTATGTGTGGGAACGCGTCAAGAATTAGGTAAATGGAAAAGTTATTAGAAGTGTTCGAGACGTAGTGCAAGATAGTGGCATAAGAGCGTTTGATAAAAGCGCGATTGTAAAATTTTCCGTTAACACGAACGCGGACTCGCGTACGGCTTATTACAAAATGCACGTACGTGGCGTAAATATGTATATGCGAGTTCAACGAGGTCGCTCGCTTGAGTTGCGAGCTTTGATGTCGACGTAAAACGATTTGACCGGTTTCAAGACACTCGTTAATCAGCCGAGTGCTCCGCCGGTGGTATCTAATTGACGGCTAATTGAAGTGGACTGCTAAATGAGAAATGTACGATAAGGGAACACACAGTGCCGGATGATTACAAAATGCAGCGCCGTGCGTTGCAACAGCGTGCGCGGATACAAATAGCTGAAATCATTAAACATTTTTACGCGATCAGATTTTCTGACCATAAAGAATTATCGCTATAGAATCCCGGACGCGAACTCGTGTTCTTTTTTTTTTTTTTTTTTTTTTTCAAAAAAAGACGTCGAAGCAATTAACAGTTATAACCGGCCGTCACTGATACTCCAACCGAAAGTGTTGCAAATCGTGCGCCCGTCGCTCGCAGTGAGATTCGTAAATCTCGCGCTCGTTCGACATTCATAAACCACGTGGATCGAATTAAGCGATAACACGTTTTGTATAAAGAATCGACGTGCAGAATGCGAGCAATTTTTTGTCGCCTACGGGAGCAAAGCATGTTTGGAATGTTGCTGCGGCATTTTTTAGGAAGTGGCACGTGAAGACAGGTGTACATAGAAATGATATCTTGCTCGAGCAGAACGTGTGCGACCGTTCTATTTTCGAACTGTGCTGTAATGTATATACCTGTTTTCACGAGACAGTGATACCGATTTGTTCGGTGTTGCAACACGAGTCATTATTATTAACGGATATTAACTTACGATTTCGAAGGAACGTATGTAGCACGCGCGAGAGTACAAACACGTAAATAAATCTCCGATCAATGCGCGCGACTCGAGCAGTCAAACACTAACTTGGGAGACACAGACGTCTGCGATTCAGACACTTTCGGTGGTTATCGCTGTGCATCTGTCGCGTTGACGGATTTTTTCCCGAAGGAGCCGTCCTGCTGCGAGGGAGGAAGCGTGCCGTGCATACGTTTCCGTCTATTTTTGTGCGTCACTTCGGAGCACTTACTGCGTCGCACGCAAACCCACACGCTAGTCGTTAGAAACGCGGGTTTTTGGGATACGTCTGTATACACATGCGACCGACAATGTCGCAGCTGCATCTGCGCAGACTTCGTTCTCATTCCGTCGCGGAACGAGTTCGATGAAACGGAACGGCCCGAAAGGGAGCTGTTCCGCGCGCGCTGTCGTTACGACGGCGACTTGTGTACTTTCTAAATCTATTGCCTCGTTTTATGGATCTCCGTTAACGCGCTTCTCGTTCGAGTGATAAACAGCTCGCCGCGGGAAGCACCCCGGCGATATATTATTCACCTAACTTTTTTTTGCGCCCGAGCGAGATTTCTTTCTCGTAATTTTTCTCCTCGTGGTTCTTTTGAGAATTTTAAATTCCAAAACGATATCTTCATTCTTCATGTAATTCAGTTGTAAAATGGACCTTTCATTTCGTTTCATATGTATTTTAATTGCAGCGATTTATTTGTCGCGCGAGGTGCGACGTCGAAATACGAGGGAGACCACGTAAACGATCACGCGTGGAGAAATTTTGTTTTCGATAAGTCGTCGGCGTCTTTCCGGACGGAATTGGGACCCGCGGAGTGATTTATGCCGCTTCAGAATGAATCATGCTCGTCGGCAAAAGAGCCGGATAAGTATATAACCGTCGATGTCGGAGATTACTGAGACCCGGTGCCTGATACGAGCTTGTAAAGTAGAAGTGTGTGGGTGCGATGGTCGGGCAAAGGAGGAGGATTGACTCCGTATTTTTTCCCCGAAAGTCTCTCCGTCGCGCTCTCCTCGCCACGCGCCGACTCGGGGGGAAAAAGTTTACCGTACGTGAAAGCCGCTCATATAGTCTCTCTCTCGCAAGGAGGACTCACCTTACAGTCTGTAAGCGATCGCACGTTGGCGTCGAAGCGCATCGCTAATTATGCATTCGATAATTTTTACGGTCCGTCTGTGTTATTAATAATAAAACTCATAAATACTCACTCATATCTCATTACAAATATTCTGTTTGAATATTTTATGATTTTTTTTTCTTTTTCTTTTTTAATATATAGGAATAATCATCACCATCACATGTGCCGGTTTCAAGAAAACAAACGGCTTAATCAAACACACGTTGATAGCTTAAGACGATTAGTCAGATAGGCCGCGTGTTTCTAGAAATGTCGTCTGGATCTCGCCCGTTGAGGTCTGGATGGGACGAGAAAATTGTGACGACGCGAAGTTCCGATACATACTCGAAGAGTTATCGGTAGCATCGTAAATTAATCGACAAGAGAATAGTACTGTGTACCCGTCGGATTTACCGGGAATGGTAACGGGACTTTCTTATCATTTGCGATTTACGATCGACGTCACATATATTTCGCAAGAAATAGGTTGACATGTTTGAACGGGATCATAGCTGTCATAAGATATTTATCGTGAAGCCGCATGAGTTTGCCGTTGCGGGAATTGAATTACCTGAAGTATGGAAATCTCAAGTTATAGATATCCTTTTTAACGTTTACTCAATGGTGATAATAACAACTGACAAGTATACAGCAACAAGATTCGTATTTCTTTTCGATTTTATAGAAGCTCTTTCTGACAATAAGCTCCTCGTAAGATAAATTCGTTGAGTCTGAAAGGAACGACAGTGAGATGAAGAGGTCACGCGAGAAGACGCTCTTCTAAGGATCTCCGAGGAAGGACCTGCTGGCACATGTTTCGGCTTAAGTCCCCTTCAGCGGCACCTGGCGTGGAGTCCTTGAACCTCTGGGGCCGCGCCTTCCGGGTACGACAAGGGGCCCCACACGTGTACACACTCATACACACGTACGCGTGCACGCACACGTCGTCACGCTCGTGTCATCTCCCCCGCAGTAAAGGTCCAACAGTGGCGTAGCCAGTATGTAAATCAGTTCGTTCTTTCGCCACGAAGACAGACGAAGAGAGAAAAGATCGCCGATTTCGATGAGCAAGAACGGCGTTGTGGAAGGATACTAGCGTGACGAGGTGTCTGAGGATCGCAAAGACGACGAGGCGTAACATCACAGAAAGAAATAAGCACAAGTTTGGTTCTTCGCTTTTTTCTTGGCTGTACAACTCGCAATATTTCTACTAAATTATTGTTTATTTAATATTGCAACATTTAATCGCGCATGTTGTCAAAAAGTATGACGAAAGTTAGTGAAACGTTTAACAAAAACGCTTTACAGTCGATATATCGATCTTATCCAATTCTTTTGCTTCAAATTTGATAATTGACAAATTTTTTATAAGTATGAAGAATAAATGTCAAAAAAAGATTATTAAAAAAATATCAACTGACGCCACTGCGATACCACCCTGAGGCACGCGCTGTTATGGGGAGACACCCTCTCCAACTAGATTTAAACGTTACATATATACGGGTTTTCCCGTGTCTTTGGCATCCGCTTGCCGGTAGGACACGTAGTCTCGCCAGACACGGTAGTCTTAATGCGTCTCTGAAACCCGTGAGGGATAGTACGATTTATTAGAAACTGAGGATCCGATCCGGATCTTAAAAAGCATCGAAGCTGGCGAAAAGTACCCGGAAGTTCAGCGAGAGACTATGTGTGTATGAAAAAAATATCGTTTGAAAGGCAAGATCAAGTTGTATTTTATAAAAATTAGAATAAAACAAAATTAGAATAGAACAAACAAATTTAAATTCTTCCTATAAACTTTCTATTTTGTTGGAAAAGTGCGAATTTAACCCACTACGTGATAATTAACGTGTCAATCTCTTTTACTCATATCTCGCCTCTTTAACATTCTTAAAACTTTCGAGTTAATTACATTAGGTTTTGACGCTCACGACGGCTTGTCGCAAAAAATCGCGGAGACCGAGGGACACGTTCGTGGACGACAAGGACAACGTTTCTCTTACAGCGAAATAATAATGTCAAGCGGTCGGTTTGTCTCTGCGCGCTCCCTTTTCTCTCTTTCGCTTTCACGACTGCCGCCGCGACGGTGAGACACGCAATCTCGTGCGCGCACAAATGAGCGCGATGTTCCGTCTGGTCGACGCGAATCTCCGGCGCATGTCGCGGGCCCACGCCCAGAATTCCCGATCCCCTACATCACCCCAGGGCCACCAGATATTGTTGCTTCGAATTCTCTTGACGCTGTTCCGTGATTATGCGTGCGCGAAAAGAATAGTGGACTCCGGAATTCGTTGCCGCGAACACTACATAAACTCCCACTATAACACACAAAAGAAACATTGAGGTGTGCGCACATTTTCTTTTTTTTTCTCCACACACAAACATCATCTCTCCTTTCCTTTCTTTTCGAGATGACAAATGAGAGATGATGTGATTTCATAATTATTCATAAGATACGCGTCTTCCGCATATAAATTGCACGTTTCGCACAAAGTAATGTCAACTTTCATTCATTCAGCTTCAGTGATTCATCATAGACGGCATCGAGGCAAAAAAAGGCGCGATGTAAATTCTATCAAACGCCATCCACGTCGTCTATTGTGTCTCGCTGTAAAACACTTGCATTTGTCTCCCGTGGCACGGTACATTCGTTAATAACAGACTATTCCGCCGGTGCATACATTACGCGGCTGAACCTGCCGCGGCTGGCACGAGAAAATAAAGCGATCTCTTTGATTTATCCGTGGCCGTGTCTCTCGCTTCTCGTTTCGTTCTGTCTCTTTTCTCTCGGCGCGCGAAGATACCATCGGGGGCGCGCGATTCATGTGTCTCTCGGCCGCGCCGATCCTCCCCGCCGATTTGACAATGTCGCGAGCGCCAGCAGCCACGAGGTCAGGAAGACACCTAGGTGAAAATGCAAATACATACGCGACGCCATGCCCACGATTATTGCCGCGCGCCGCACATAATCGGCCATTTGTAATTATAATGCAGCAATTAGAAGGTTGTCGTGATCATGGGAGATCTCTACCGGCGTGATCGCAACAACGATTAGGATCGGGTCTCCCGTGTACGCGCGATCCGAAGCTTCATCTAAAATGTAAAGTCCCCGCCCTTCTTTGACCCGCCCGACACGGTCGGGTCTTGGGAAACTGGCGAAAGACACGTCTCTTCTCTTTATAAGCTTTCTTTAAGCGTTCTTTCGGTCTCTCGTCGTTGAGAGCAGAGCCTCATGAGACACACATGTGAAATTATGATGTTAACTGTAACCGAGAAATTATTGCCGTAAGATATACACCGTTTGATAATATATGAATAGACGTCCGCGCGCGCTTAAAATATCCGCCGCCACAATTTACACAAGTGCAACACGCCACGGCGCATACGCATTTTAAAATATAAAGATCCTAAGGCCTCGTCCTTAAGCCGAAACGTATGGCGGTAATATTTCCGCGCGGCGTTATTACCAGAATAGTTCGCGCGACCTCACCCGTGGATTATCGTATATGCTAATTTACCTTCGACGTGTCGCGCCGCGCAAGAAAAGAGACTCGATCCTTGATTTTATCCGTGTAACGAGACGATCATGGCGTTTTTATGATCAAGGTATCCTTCGCGAGTCGGACCGACTCGGTGACTTTTCTCTTCGAAAACGGCTCAACCTCCCACCGCGCAATCTTATACTCGCCGACATAACAGCTGACTTGGTCGAGTTTAAGGATCACCGAAGTGTTAAAATGACGATGCGGTGACCGCATTTTTTCCCGGAAAGATAGCAGAAAAAAAAAGTCGATAAAGTTATATGAACTGCGTAAAGAGAAAAGTGCCAGCTGTTTGAAGAGCAAAATATTTTCTCAACGGCACACTTCGGGGTTAATATCGAGTCTATCGCGCATTTATCTCTCGCGGAGAGATTGCTCGTAGAGAGCAATTCGTATTTCGAGCGCACTGTATACCCGACCGGGTTGCGAGTATCGAGCTCGTAAGCATTGAGCCGCCCACTGAGGATCACGATCGACTCCAATGTCGGCTCGTTCGAGCTCTCGAGGATCATTGCATGCTCACAGATTTAACGCGCTGCACTTACGCGCGCGTGCCTTTACGGCCGTGGGTCATTCAATAAAAGCCACCACTCACACGGTGACTCGGAGGTGGTCGTATCGGCCAGAAGGTTGGACAAAGCTGGTGAATGTAAAAAAAAAAAAAAAACGAGAGAAAAAACCGATTGACAGGAATAGAAGAGAGAAAGAAGAAAAGTAAGAATAGTAGAGCACGAAGACCGGCCAGTATGAGGGTTTTATGTAAAACGACATTCCGCGTGGTGGTGTCTACTCAATCCTTATCTAAAGCAGTTATATAGAGCCGTTGGGAGTCGCGCCTTCTTCAGAAGGTAATGCACGCCCGGTATTCACCTCCTCGCACCTCATGCGCTCCTTCGTCACCACAGATCCGCTTCTGCACCATCGAGCCTATCGTTCCTCGCGGAATCTCTTCGTACGGCCTCCACGCGTTACGTACACGTGCATATACGATGCGTGCGTACGTATGTACGTGTCGTGCACTCGCACGCGTTGTCGAGTGTTTGCCCAGAGAACGCTCCACCCCGGTATTCCATCGAGCGTTCGCCGGCCGGCTCTTACATCGCGCCTTCAGGGTTATCGAATCGTAGCGAAACGTGGCCGAAGAGTGCTTTGCGATCAAGTCGTAATCCGACTATGCTTATCCTGATAAAGATATCTTGGAGAAAAGGCGCGCAAGGCTGCGTCAGCTTCGGATACTTGTTACAACAACAGGTACTCGCGCAACACGGAAATGATAAAAGTGATTTCACCATAAGACTCGAGATAGTTTATATTGCGAGATAAGCAAAAAGAAAATCACAATAAAACTTTTTATCTTACGCATTAATGTAAATAACAATAAAAGCGTGAAGAAATAAAGTCAACACAAAGATAAGAATGATGCAATTATAATTATGTTTAATATCCGCTCATTGCGCTCTCGTTCAACACGTTTTAATCTTTAAACGGTCAGTAAATATGATCGTTATCGCGATTGAACAGTGATAAAATTGTTGATTATTTAATTAGACCTACATAATTACGTTAAATTCATTTAGATAAGTGAAAAGTTACGATAACAAACAGATAATACAACAAGCAGTAAATTCTTTAATTTATATTAATCCGGTAATTCTAGAACTGGTGCTGCTAGATCAACATTCGAATTCAATCGGGCAATGTTCGCGCGTTGTCATTCTTTCTTTTTTTGCCGCGATCTCAATAATTAACACGTCCTATGTGATCCGGAATACGCTTCGAGTGCAAGGGGTTAAGTTTCAATCATTCGGAGCAGGTTTCTCACAACTCGGCACACGAGCATCGGCAACGCGGAAGGTGATTAAGTACGAAGAGAGACATTATTCGCGATATCTCAACCTTGATCGCTCGGTTTTATGACATTATGCTCTACGGAGCAGATAAGACGCGCACAGTTTATATGCGAACGGAAAACTCGCATGTGCACTCGATTCGACGACGACTGGAGAGGGAAAGAGAGAGCCCATCGTCGTCGTCTCTCCGGTTCTCTCCGAGAGCCTTTCCTCTCTTCGTGCACGCACGAAGGCGTGTCGAGAAAAAAGTTCTAGATTACGCGCCGAGTGCAACTTTAGTGGCATCGTAAACCGGTATCTTTACCACTCGACGCCCACGCGCCGACGCACTATCCTAGAGCGATCTGCCTATCAACTAGCGTGAAAACTCGGTTTAACACTCTCGCGCGCTCGCGCTGCGCCTTTCATGACAAGGCACACCGTGGCCTCGGCCTTACCTGCTCGTTGCCGCTTCCACGTTATGTACAGCTCGACAAGATCAAACTGCAGCCTTCGAACGCGGCCAAAGGCGACCTAGCGAGAGCGATCCGGCCGATCGATCGCGTTCCGTTAATTCAATTACATCGTGATCATTACCTATGCAACAAGCACTTGTACTCGCGATTTGCTTCGAATTGTCGCGTGACGCGATAATAACAGTGGCGCGGCGGAACTTGTTTTTATCGAGCGCGTTCTCTGATATCCGGAAAGTTTCTCTTTCGTACGTCTTTCGTGCAGACAGAGAATTGTGCGGTCCCGTCTTCTGCGTGTGTCAGAATATATTTTTCGGAAAGAATAGAATTCAAGTTCTTCAATAAACTGTCGAAAGTCGCTGAAAGCAGTTTATACAAAATAAAATATCGAGGTGTCGAGTAAAAGAGGAGATGTCTGCTGTATCGAAATCGCGTGGTTTCTAAAAGACGTTGTCGATGAAAGAAAATCGTTTTCCCGGTATGCAAGAGGAATTTCTCATCGCGTCGAGGTGGGAAATAAATGGAGCTAGTAAATATGTTTGTACGACAGATATTTCACAGGAAATCTTTGCCTACGCCTTTTAAGCGTAACTAAACTCCGTTTAAAGTCTCGTTCGGGAACGAGAGGCTGTGGTGCCGCCTACAAAGGTGGACAATGGTCAATAGGACATCCGGTCCTTTCGTACAGATGGATATTTATGAGTTTCATCCATTCCTTCGGAGGTATTTTCCTTTGAGACTCAATGGTGCTAATGTCGCTCAACATAGCTACCACAGTTTAATCTTTTGTCGCATAAACTTTGCTGAGTACCCATTTAAATATAGAAGTGATTACCAGTCTTTTTTAAACTCGGGCACCAGGTTGCGATTATATCAAAGCAGTCGAGCAGAGGCAGCTTTGTGCCGAGAAAGTCGCCTAATGTCGGACACGGTGCTAATGCATTGGTTCTACGTTGGTGTTTCGGCGCGTGGACCGTCTGTCGGGGATTAGAGAGACTCCGCCGGGCGCACGGTGCGCCCCATAAGGTGCAATCGAGGCGCGTGGTTCGCGTTTCACGGTTTACCGAAAAATTAGCCATTAATTTACGCCGCGAGCTGGTGGGTGTGCCAGATCGTGTGTAATGAATAGCCCGAGTGGCGCGCGAGGCCCACATGGTGCGTTTTCCGGGAGGATTATCGTGGCTTTCGAATACCGCGGGGGAAAAACGTGTCAGGCAATCTATATCTCGAAGAGAATCCGAGACGTTTAATTATAACTCGAAACAACGCGCGAAGATGCGTCGGATGCGCGCATGTCGGAAAACCGACGTTTCTTTTATCTACAAAAAATTAAGTGTTTTCTGTTTTGTAAAATTGTTAGTTATTTAACGACAAGACACGCAAAATAAATTTGCTCGAGCAAAAGTGAATTTCTATCTGCGATAAACAACAATTAAATTCTATTTAAAGTGTGTAACCATAGTCATAATATAGTGACTACATCCGGAACGACAAGAATGTGTCATGGAAATCGATTTTAACGCGCGATCATTGTGTTCTCGTAGCTAACGCAAACATTCCGGATCGCTTTTTCTTACAATCGACATTCCCGCCGTCATCGCGTTCCCGATTTGAAAACGATGCGCGCGGCGGTTCCGCCGATCTGAATTCCGGTTCCGATAACAAAAGAGATCGGTGGATTCACGGCTCCGTATCGTCAATCCGTATCATCACGGCTAGAAATCGATTCGAGATTCACGCGCACAGCGACGATGGCGCGTCCGCGAGGCAAACGGTCCGGCCACGGCGGAGTCTGGCGAAGGCGCGAGTTGTATATCCATCGCCGGGAAAAACCGGGCCCGCCAACGGCAGCTCGATTGTGCTGCCGAGAGTGTTTTACGGGCGGAATACCACGGTTAATAAAGCTCGCTCGTATCCCCCTACCCTCACATCCCCGTTTCCACGTAGTCGAGTGGATCATCGCCAGAGCGTTCAAGCCTCTCGTAAGTTTCATCGTAATTATTAATTTTTACGAGGTGGGTAGGTAGGTAGGTAGGTAGATAGGTAGGTAGGTAGGTAGGTAGGTAGGTAGATAGGTAGGCAGTCAGGCAGGAACACCTCGTGCAAGACGCTGCAGGTGCGATAGAGATCTTCCTCTCTTTCTCGCGGCCGAGACCACCGGCGCACGTCCCTGAAGAAAACCACCTCGTTCGCGCGGTCCGCTCTCGCGGCCCCCATTACCCCGCTCGTTCCATTAGCCATCGGCGCGAGCAAATGCGCGGCAAGACCTCGCGCGGCCTGCGAGATAACCCTTCTGTCGGCGCAGCGAAATATTTTAATTCCCGGCGAATGAAAACGCCTCGTTCTCTCGCCTCGCCGGTGCTAACTCATCTGCCGGCCGCGTCGTCGCGACGTAAAAAACAGTCGCGTGAAGTCAAAATTACGGATTCTTTGACTGGGATAGACGAGGCATGACTGGAAGTTTGCGCGGTTTTCTTGTAAATTATTGATACGATAAACCGCGCAGACAGTCACGTCGCGAAGTTCCAGCAGTAATCGTCAAGATTTTCGCACTTACGGGAAAGATTGTCTCCGAATCTTTCGTCGTTAAATTGTTTCACGTAACGAGTCGCACGGATTAGAAGTGTTTACACGGTGACCGGTTGATGGACGCGCGCGTTTATCGGCCGTTTCTCACGGCGAATGGCCGCAATTATCCACAGCGGTGCCGCTGGAAAGAAGTTATGGAGATACTTAGTCCCGACTTAATTAATTACACTGCGCCTTCATCGCCGTAAATTGCCCGCGTACTTACAGCGCTGCAAAAAAACTATTAAAATTTTCTGCGATTTCTGCACAGATTTATCTCTTACGGTTTAGGTGAAGCTTAAAGATAAGCTAAGGATTCTGATTCTTTTACAATATGCAGTCTCGTAAAAAGTTTTATAATGAGCGTCGCTATGCAAATAACGGATTAAGGTAGTGTTGACGACATCTCGGTCCTATCTAAATCTATTCATTGGCCTCAGGCGAGCTTGAAACTGTTACTTGCACATTGCGCAACGCAAAAGGAGATCTCTTATCCAAATTCGCTACCACGAAAATCACACGATCCACGTTCCGCGCAATGCCGGGCGGCAGCGGCAGCGGCGTCGGGGCGATCGCAATTCTCAAAACGAGCGCATAACTCCGCCTCGAATCGTCGAGCATAATCCGCTAGTAATAATCCCCGCGGCAACGTTTAACGAGCACTTCGGTCGTGCAGCTCCGCGAATTGCCCGTCGCTCGCCCTGAAAACGAGTCGGCGAATGCTCTCGATTTTGCACGCGCGCGACTCTTACGTCGACGCCGTGGCGTCGTTGCGGGGTCCGCGGACGGGCACTTAGGCGAGAAAAAGGTGATCGTAAGTACACCTCTCGCAGCCGCGCAGTTACGTGTCCGCTTCGGCGTTTACTACTTACTGGCCGAATAGGCCACCCACCGCGCCATCTTATCCGGGATCTCGCTGCGCCGCGCGAGAACGGAGATACGCGCGAACGTTATGAGTCGGTACTCATCCCTAGCGATGGGATCAAGCGTCACCGCGGTCGAAATATCACTTTTGGTACACTCCAGATTTTATTATTTTGACGAGCGAACGGTTAGAAATCCAAATTATGGAATATTGTTCTCGAAAATAACTCAAATATCTTCGATGTTTAAGCAGTGTGTGAAAGAATCTAAAATTTAAATGTTTGTATTGTTTATTTTTCTGTGATTCATCTTCGATGACGTTAGAATCACGCTAGAAAAAGTTATAAATTTTTTTTACATTAAATACGGTTTTAAAATATTTCTAACGCTGTTATTGAAATTGTGTTTAAACTTGAGTAAAACTTAGAAGATAGCAATTGAATTGAGCCCATCACTACCAATCCCGAAGCGAGTATCCGGTCGACTTCTCAGGTTCCATATCCTGTTCGAGCGTACGAGAGGATCCCTATGTGTATTGTTTATCCTGTGGGAGGTTGCGGGATGATACGGCGCACGGCCGTCTCGCGCGCAAGCGTTGCGCAATAACATCCCGCAGCATCGCGCCCGGTCCTAAGCTCGTCGTTTTATGCTGGCTGTAACGTCCTCTGATCGCCGATGCGAGTGGTTCTTTCGAAGCAATGGCTGAGGCTATCTATGGGCGCAGGTAGGTCTCGCGCATAGTGAGGAACTTTAAACGGAAAAGAGAAACCTTTGCCCCTTTCGAGAGGAGCAACTTTAGATAGCTGCTGCCTTTCGTTTATTCACGTCCGGATGCGCTCCATCCTCCTAAGTGCTCTTATTACTAGAAATACAGAAATTTACTCGCTTGCTGCGCACTATCTCATACTGAAAAAATTAATTAAGTAAAACTATATTTCTTTTACACGTGTAAAAACAAATATAAAAATCTAAAGGTAGAATCGGCTTTTCGTATTTACGACTCGTATTTATGACTCGTATATTATCACTCGTATATTAAATTTATTTTTTAAAAGTATTTATATAGCAAATTATGCATAATCTTGTGGTCAGTAATTACCATGCAATTCTTAATGTCTTTATTGCATTTTGTATTTTACATCTGTCCCGCAAAAAAACGTCTATCACGAATTATACCGGCAAACTATAACCAATCGAGCGCAGTTTGCAATAACGATAAATATCGCGCGATTGAGTTCTTTGGAGTAGGGTGAAATGAGCGTTAAATGCATTCCTTGCTCGGAATCGTTTCATGAAGATTCGAGAGATACGCTACCTGAGCTCCGCAGATATGTCTCCCGCGATGTCTCCTTTTCTATACTCTTCTCTCATCCCTGCGTGTTTATATCATCGGCGTTCTACATACCGCGCATCACCGGTTATTCGAGAATCGGTGCGGGTAAATAGAATCCGGGAGGACGCGGCATATAATTAGAGGAGATTTAGCTCCGTTCCCGGGTGCACCTGTGAAGGAGATTACCCTCTCGAGGCGCGGCGGGTTCGTGCTTTTAGGTACATCGACCGCGGGAATAAAATGGCCAGGCGTAGGCGAGTGTCCGGTTCCCTTTGTGCTCGCTACCTGTCTTAAGACATCCCCCTCGCGCTATTCTCGTCTTCTTTTTCCTTGCGCGTACGTATTTACGAAGAGGAAACGGACGAGAGGGTGGCGGAACGGAGAGGATGTCAGATCTTTTGATAGCACGGCATTCCTGCCCATTCGTCAGACATTTGATAGCTTCACGTGGGAGCCGCGGAATTCTTCGTGGTGGCTATCTACGTGACCCTCTCTTTTCTCACCCTCTTTCCTCTCTCCACTTACGTTTGGGTGTCAGGTACACGTTTCGCGGCTATCGATGCTCCTCGATACGTTTCCTACGTGCGGAATCTCGCTCCTGCGTATTTCTAACGTCGCTGACGCCAGCTACATCTGGCAACACTATCCCTCTCGAGTGGATTTCGCGATAGCTGCAAACATTCTTTGCAGATGTTCCTCGAGCGTCGCGTTGTTTCACTGTCAGGATTACTTTAAGAATGACTAGCACCATTATGTTTCCCTTTTCTTGCTATTTACGTGGCAAGAATGTACATGAAATAATATTGTTGATTGTTATCTTCGAAACTTTCTATATCTGGTCGTTCAAAAATGTTCCTTCAAGATATTTAATTCATAGCATGTGTATGTACACATACTAGTTACATATTTTCGCCGTTGCGTGATAGATTGATCAACTGTTTTGCAAAGTATTAAATCAACTCAAAACAAGACAAAATCGAAGCGAAGCGAGGCGAGCAAGTGCCACGGTTCTGCGCGGCGGTTGGCCGTTAAGTTAGCATACACAGGTAGTCCAATAATTTCCGCGCGCCGCAATCGCCGCGAAAGCGAAAGCATCGGCGAGTCCGTGCACGGCAAGTCGTAAAATCAGGTTTAATAATCCGGCGCGTACGGCGCTCCTTTAATAAATAATTAATGACTTCTTCGGGGAGTTGCGGCGCGCGGCTCGGCGTTTCCCGTTGTGTATCAAGAAAGTTATTGCGCACATCGTCGGCACGCCGTGCATCCGTCGGATCTTCCGCGACCCACGAGCGAAGGGAAGTAAAGAGGTCCGGCTGGGAAATTTGCATAGCGGCTATCGTGCCGCGCGACATATGCCAGCCCGCCGCGCGAAACTGCCTGCCTATGCTCGCGCGACTACCACGTTTTGTGCCGGTGGACATGCGCGCGGAACGCATAAATAGAGGCGCACACATAATGCACGTATATATAATATATTTGTAGATCGCCGTGATACTACCGGATGCCGTGCCAGTGACCACCGGCCTGCGTCAGACCCGAGCCTCGAGGGACCGCTGCATCGTGTGCCATGCCCCCTGCGCGCCATTGCCCCCCTCGCACCGACGACCTGCCACGAACATCGCGACGAGAGACGCGCCATGTGGTGGGAGACGGCATATGGGCACGCGCCCAGGATCTGATAAGGTCGGCCACTTCAATTGACTGCAATCATGGGGGGTTAGAGATATTAACTCGCGAAGATTCTCGCGCGTGTTGCCTTCTCCGGGAATTTTCACGTAACGAGAGCCTGCAATTGACGGCTCTATCGCACTTGTTGGATCGCTGAAAGGGAAGACTAGGCGCTGAATGCACTGTGCATTGTTAACACGTTATTGCACTTGTTCGTTTTTTTTTATTTAATAAGAAAGAATATTGTGCATTCGCAAAACGTACTTTATCATTTCAGAATTTTTATATTTTGCCGTATGTTCTTAGAAGTCTAATTCCAATCAAATGTCTCTTGTCTACAATATTTACAGTAAATAAAAAGTCAAATTCGAAAGATGGAATTTTCTTTTGTTGGAAAATATCAATGAACATATGGACTTGTGACGTGTTTATTAAAGGGTTGACTGTCTGACACTGATTTGTGGGAGTTTTTCGGCTAACGAGGACCTGCAATTGACGGTTTTATCACACCATCAGCAGACAAGTCATTAGATTGTCGATAGAACAGAGAAAACATAGTTAATCATAACTGATTGATAAATAATTTAGTACTACAAAAAAAGAAGAATACACATTGCCATTATCTATCGTATACGATCTAAACAGATAACTCAATTAAGACCAATTCTTCTAAGACGCACGAGTTGTTCCAAATACAAACAATTAATTCTCACTGACTAAACGTCAATTGTGCTGACGTAACACAAAGATCTGGTCGGTAATTCGTAAAAGGTCGATCTATCGCAGAGCTCGAAATAAAGGCTCGATAGTCTCGCGACGTTATTTACTTGTCATTGCTGCAAAAGGTTTCGTGTTCTTCTTCGTAACGACTTCGTGATGGGCTGCGAGCAACACGTCTTCATTAAGCTGCTGAAAGAACCTCTTTCATTGTCTAAACGAGCCACAGAAAACCGGTTGATCGATCAATTGCCCGGGACACGCGCGTCATCGTAGAAGTGCCGTGGGTAAGAGAAGGACCTCGATTCGATTCATTAGAATCAATTTCATGCCCAGTATGGCAGTGCCGGCTGGCTTCTTGTTTTTCACAAATTAATCGACCGGCAATTACCGCGTTAGAAGGCAACATCGTACCATACGAGCGATTTTCGCGTCAGTTGGCGTTGCGCGTACAGCATGTTGCGACAACACGACATCGTGACGACAGCGCGTTTCAGTTCGTTGAAAAAACAGGCGGTACTGTGAGGGCTTGTAAAAAAATTTTGATGAACTCTATCAGTTTAATTTCAGATAAGTTAGTTCCACCCTATATAGAATCATGTCTTCCTTTTTTTACATTAATTTAATTAAAACATTTTTTTATACGTATTGTTGAAAAAAGAATTTAATAAAATATCTACAAAAATAAAGATTGACAGCTGAATACTCATAGTGAAAAAGCATTCAGGGGAAAATCAGACATGATATCTTTTTTTCTTTAATAAAGAAATCCTTTTTTTTGGCGATTGAGTGCTAGATTAGAATTTTGGCCAACGGCAGAATACGTCTTTTTACTTCTCACAGCGAGTCTGTAGAAATAGAAAAAAAAAACATAGAGAGAGAGAAAGAAGACTAGCTTCTGCCGGAGGCTAACGCGGACACAATTCTAATGCAACCCCGAGATATCTCCATATTTTCCCAACGAGCCAAAACACTTTCAAACAAACTCTCTATACGAGACGACGGGAGCCGCGACGAAAGAAAGGAAAACTGCTCTATCGCCCGACGTTTGCCTCGGGGAAGTAAGAAAACTCTCACAGTACGAGATCTGTGAGAGACACGGCTGCGATCGACATCGGCCCACGACGGACAAAGCACCTTGCATTGTATTTCTGTCAAACCCCCGGGGCTAGCGGATCCTAGATACCAGTCGTAACGAGATTATTGTAGGCGTTGAGCCATCGAGAATAGCCATGAACTGACAATGAAGATTCCAGGACGAATCCCTCCCCTCTAAACATTGATCCCAAACTCACGTATGTGAGACTCTCTCTTTCTCGATAAAACTCTGATTTTTCTAAAGCACCGGAAGATGAAATGCGTCGAGAATTAAAGTACGAAGACGCACAGATATTAAATAGATTCTCGCAAATATAAAACAAAATAGTAGACGATTATATTGTAGACACGCACAAAATCGTACATATTATTGTTTAAATATAATTTATAAAATGTGTGCGTGTGTTCTTGTTGTGTATGTTTGCAAGAAATTTTTCTTTTCAAGTTACACACTATATTATTACAAACAGATTTATTTTTGCTAACCTGTAACTTCTACAAACAGTAAATACTTTACATATTACGGGTCATTTGCGCGACCTGATTTATGTTTGCGCGCAAGCAACATACGAGCATTATTGCGGAATGTTAAATTATCCGTTCCGCGCGCACCCGCTATCCTAGTAATTAATAAATTCGTAGCTCGACAAGCGACCACCCAGTTTCCGTTCCAGAGTCTCCCCGCTCGCGCAGTTTCGAAACCATAAACGGCACTTTCGTACGCGCGCATGATTAGCAGAGTACCGTAGCGGCGCAATGTAGCAGCGACCTGCTGACCAGGTAAGAACGCGAGTCTACCTGCTCGATCGTTCCCAGCGGGAGGTCCGGGGTACCATAATTCCGCCTTCGCCTTCGCCTCCGGCGTCATTACGAGATGCGTGTTGTGCGTTACACCGGCTACCAGTGTGGAGACGAGAGGCATAATCATGACGAGCTCTCTCTATCTATTCGCCATCATCCACCTGACTACTCGAAGGCAGATGACACCTTAAAAGCGAGGCTCATCACGCAGGGAGACGGAGGGAGGGAGCGACTCCTTCTGCCGATTCGTCAGGTAGAAAGATACCTGCGTGTCTGCTTTTGGTCGTCGTTGTGCTGCTTAATGTCACTTGCCTCCACACTCGAGCAGATGAGTCACTAATGAGAACGACGGGATCCGTCGGGCGAGCAGTAGCTTAAAGTGCTACCATTCGATGAGGCTTATCTCGCTCTCGCGATCGTTTCGGTCAGTGGGTGCGTCATCTGCTGATGGCGATTAATTAGTCGCTCGTGGAGGCCTCGCCGTTCTATGAACATCATTACTCGAAACGGTTCAACGAATGGATGTCGAACGTAGCTTCCTGCAACGCCCACGCAACGTTTATTTTGAAACACAAGGTTTAGTAAAAATATATCGTTTTCATAAGTGCAACAAAAATGAAGTAAGCAGATTAATTCCAATTAAATTGTTTTATTTATTACAATCTAGAAACTGTTTTACACCTTTTTATCGCGACAAATTGACGTTACTTTCGCCTTTCTACTCGCATCTACTTCCGCTACAACGTGATCTCGCATAAAAATCATGAAACACGACACGCCAAAGCGCGACATTATCGTAACGATAACGAGCGCTCGCGCGACGAAAGCGACACGATCAAAACTCCAACGATGCTCGTACGTCCGTCGGCTAGCCGTGTGTAGGTTCCGTCCGGATGAACCCTTGCATGTCCAATTAATTCAATGAGTGAATCAGGCCCCACTCTGCCGCCTGGCTCGTATGTAACGTTTTAATGATACGCCCTGGTCCCAGCCAGATGACTCCCGATGGCTATCTACCCCCTGACCGTCGGCACACCCCTATAGACGACCCCCTAGCGCAGTCAGCACGTGCCACGTAGAAAAAAAAACCACATCTGACGGAATATGTGCGTTGGCTCGTTACAAAACGTCAGATCCTCCTTCCGGCAGGTAAGACAGCTATATTTTAGAATATTTGTGTTCTTGGCTACGGTCTACATGTGTCACACCTTGACTTTAAATACAAGAAATCTAATTGCAATCTAATCGAATGTCGAGAGATTTTTTTTTTTTAAATTTACACAGCAAACTTCTAAAAATAGAATGTACGCTAAGTAATCCAACCTTATAAGTTTATCGACACGTGTTTACGAATGAAGGCCATAAAACCGGGTCTTTCTTCGCGCGGTCAGGAAGAGAGACGTCTCATCAGGTAGAGCGTAACTAGCATTGACAAGGTAAGGAAGAGTCCGACGATTCTGTCGGCGACGGTAATTGAGAATGACGTACATCCTCGCGCCGCGACGACACGGCGGCGTTCTTTGAGAGATTTGAAGCGAGAAACGCCTAGGGTGGGCGTACTAGAAACGCTGGGGCGCGAGATTATATGCACGTCCGTTATGTAGTCCGCGAGAGAAAGGAGAAAAAGGAAAAAAGAAGATACACGCGAGAAAGGGGACGTAAAAGTGAGAACAGAAGAAAAAGAAAGAGAGAAAACAAGCCTCGCATGAACGGCACGTCTCGCCTCGTGGAATACGTATTTACCTCGGGGTGTCGGAATTATTGCCCCGTGGTCTGAGCCGCAAATGGGACAGGATGTTTCGCGTTGGTGGAAACGAACGATAAATCGCGGAAATTAAATCAACGCTACATCGGCTGTCGATAGCCGTTCGGACGGAGAGCTTCAAAAACGAGACGGCTGTCTCACACATCTCGGCGCCTTGTTTCGTTTCTGTTACGAACGAGGTATCGCACGATCTATGACGACCCTGCGAGAACATCTCCGACGAGTTCAACATATTGACGAGTGGATTTGATGAAAGAGATAAATATATTCTTAATAACACATACCGTTATATAAAATATTCACAGTCTTTGTTTTCCGAATTGCTTAGAGTGTGTTTAGAAAACAGATTCTTTTAATAGATACAATAAACGTATAATTTTGAGAGAGCTAATCATAGACCATTATCCGTAATTAATTTTATCAGATTATAATTTCACGCGCGAGATACCGGACAGGACGCTTTCGCTACACGCAATCGCGACGACAATAGCCGTCGTTCGCTCCTGAAGAACACTCCCGTTTCGTTCCTCACAGACATCGAGGAGGCATCGTGTTTGAAGTAAGGCACCGTAATGCCCGAGCGGTGGCCGCCGGAACGCCGGCGGCCACGAAGATCCCATCGTATAAGGGATACACCGGGCATAGCGTGCGGAGTAAATGTTCCAATCGTCGTCGTGGCCTGTCCACAAATTATTCCTCGTGTTCTGCACGATGCGCAGCACGAGCTCGGCGCACACGCGCGCATCGTCCCGAGTACGTGCGCACGTACGAGAGTTCACGGCTTCGCTGCGGCGGCTGCGGCGGCGGCGGGTGCAGCAACTCTTCCGCTCATTCCGAGAACCGAGTATCTCGTCTGCAACTCGTAGAGAGAGAACTCGCGTCTTGTCTCGTATGCCACGATCGACCTAGCCGGACTCGGAGTTGTATTCGAGCGACCAGTCGGCGCGGGCAACGGCAGAAACGGCTCCGAGAGAGAAGTCGCACGAGAGGAGGAGCACGGTAGCACGTGTGGCTACATCGATTCGTTTCTCGTCTTCTTGCGGCGAAGTAGTTAAGACGTTTCTTCTTTCTCCCGTAGCCTGGCGTCGTGACGCGAACAGCTCGTTCCGAGTCAGGCTCTATTATTATCATCCGCTTACGCTATTAACGTGTGCGATTGTTCCGAAAGCGTCCGAAAGACAAAAGAGGAAGAAAAGCATGAAGAATGAAAACGGACAGCGTGTTATTGACACTAGAGAAAGGCCATACAATAATCTGACATTCAATCTGTATAATTAAGGATAAAAAAATCAATCGATAATTGTTTTATATTGAATAGAGTGTTACGTAATAGATAAAACTCTCTCGACTTATATTCGAGGATTTAACGAACGATTGAGAAACACACACCGGACTCTCTCGAATCACGCAAGCCGACCGAAAACAAGCTCAGCGAATAAAGAACACACGGATCCGAATCGGGATGACGAGGAGCGATCTCGTTTGTTCCTCGTTTCGCTCGTCGTGTCGTTCGTGAGAAGCTCGGTCGAGCACCAGCTATCTCTCATCTGTTGTCCACCTGTATTCCCCGTATTGTCAGCACGTGGAATCCCGTGGAAATTAACGATTGACCCCCGCGAGAGAGTCCGGCGCTTATCTGGCTCGCTCGATCGCGAGCGTCGTAGAGAAACGCGCTGCGGCTGCGGGCACCTATGTGCGCGCGATCACAGATACCGCGGCGGCGGAGGCTGCGGTTTCGAATAAGTATATCGCTGGCTGACGCATTTGCAGTATGTATACGAGATATTCGAGGCACGAAAACAACTGAAAATTGCAGGATACGAGCACAGATGCGCAACGGAGCACGGATACGCATCATATCGCTCGGCGATTGTTATCGAAACGTACTCGAAGATACTTCTTTGTAAAATTGAATATTACGCGAGAGAAAGAGAGAGAAAGAGAGCCTGTTTTCCTGCTGTCTCTCATCACGCACGTTCGAGTATATCCTCTGAATTAGTCACATTTCAAAGAATTAGCCACGTGAATCGCCGTCTTTCAGCTTGGGGAGAGTGTACAATATGCGGAAAAACAACAGCGTACAATACAGAGAATACAGGGTGACTAAGAGCATTTTAAGAGCATATTAGCCGCGAGCGATTGAAACGCACAAAAAGCAGGTGCTTCTCCTCGGTCTCTTTCGCGAGCGAGCGAAACAATTTCTTTGAGAGAATGAAGCCGATGCGAATCGGCGGAACGAATAGAGCCCGACAGGTTCTAGATCCTTTCCTTTCTCGGCCCATCGTTCTTACCGTGACTCTGACGTTTCAATTAAATTCACGGCGCTATCGCTCGCGATTCCGTCTTCGAGAGAACTCCGCTGGCGATGCGAATAGAATGAAAACGCAAATAGAATGATAATTGCGCGAACGCTCCTTTGGAAGCTCAAATATATTTCATTCTCGATTCCAAACTCATTCGTATTTAATATATTGTGAATTGAATTTTACTACAGAAAACTTCGTTTTCATAATTTTAATTTACTTTATTCAACGATGATATCAATTTCGATCTTAAGTTATTTCTTACATGTGAACACAAAGAGAGAGTTTCGAGTACACATAAATTAACAAGAGAGCAGACGTAATAATAAATTTATGTGTTACTATAAGTGCAAGATGGCGGCCAATTTGTAACACAACGTGTCATTGCGAGATGATATCTGCTTGAACTGCAACAACCATCTGCTGGCTATGCACTTCGCTCAGAAATGTAACAATCCTCACGAATGCTTTATCGGGCAAGTATCTTGAGAAAGAGATGTCCCGAAGAAAGACACACGCGACCCCCGGCTGGAAACCAAATAAAGATAAATAAAATTACTGCCGCACGTACGAGAATGATGATGTGAAAGCTGAAAATGATTGTCGCCACAGCTTTCTGATATAGTTACGAAATAAAATTGTGAGACGTTTTATATTTTCCTTTATATAAGAAGTTATGTTTGAACACGTGTGTTTTGTATGTTTCAACCCAGACTGATCTCTTTCGATCTTATTAAATCTAATACGATGTAGTAAGACTAACGAGTCTTTTTAAAATGCTCGCTTTGATTTGCGGCGTAGACACCTGCTTGCTGATACAAACGACTTCGGAATCTGCGATGGTCTCGTATAAAAAAAAAAACGAAGTTGATCGTATCCCGAAGAATCGACCGCGCCCATGACCAAGCGACAACCCGTTAAGCTCACTCTGGACTGCGTCCAGATATCATCGCGAATGCTAAACAGAAGGGAGACTCGTCCTCCTTCTTGTCGCCGTGGCTCTTACCCGGTGCGCCTCGTCGATCCCACCCGCGAGGATGGGCGAACGTTTGACGGCGCACACGTGGCGAATCGATCGCGATAGCGCACGCAGGAAGTCTCCGCCGATTTATGACGCATGAAATTCTCTCACCGGCGAAACCGTAAAGAACGCAAGAGAAAGAGAGACAAAAGGATATACATTGATTTCCAAGTGTTTTGTCATTGCGCGCGCTGATAACGCGCTACATCCCGGCCACGGTGAAGCATTGTACTTGCTCGATACTGATTTGAATTTATAAGCGCCGATGTATCGTCGCGTTCGTCTCGCGAGCCTCTATTGTGCGGTGGATTGAGGGGCGTTGTTGTTTCATCGCGTGGACAATCCAGCTTTTTCTGTGAGATACCAATTCGCGATTGAAGCACACAATTTACAGTGTCAGGAAAGACTAGCTGTTGCATTGAAAACGTGTCTTATATACTACTCAATAATATCAAATCATTAAACATCAAACACTTGTGATACACGTTTCACCACGCTATAGATATAAAAATTAATCACAATCTCGAAAACACTGTATAAAATAACGAAACTTTTTGCGGAAAGCAACTTTTCTTTTTTCTTTTTAATTTTACGAGGCGTGGTTTAAATTGTCCATGACCATCGTTTATTTCCCCGTCCATCTCGGCTTCTCTCGCCGTATCTCTCCGCGCCTATCCGGCACGGTTATTTGCAGAGGAAGAAGGCCGGAGGAAGCGTTTATAAAGAGAGACGACCGTCGTCGTCATCGCGCAATGAGGATATAAGTAGGTACCGCAAGTACGTGGGCAAGTCAGGAAACGAGGGCACTCGAGGATATCAGAGAGGATACCGGGCGGAGGGAGAGAAGAGGTGGACTCCGTCTTTTATTAATAGGGACAGTCCAACGTCTGTCACGGGACAATAGTCAGGACTACGCCCAGCATATCGGCCTCGTATACGCTAAAGTGTACCACGTTGTGCCAGATCGACGTACGTGCTTACGACCGTAGCTCGTAAGTTTGTGCGAGTTCGTTCGGTACGTGTTTCGAGGTGGCACACACGTGTCCCGCACCTTCCCGACTTCGGGACTCGTATATAATGTCCATGGAAGAGACATTCGGTGCATCCACCGTGCAAACGGACCAACTAACTTCTCGGTTCTGCGAGCTCGTGCCACTCCATGACAGAAGACACTCCTACGTGCAAACTGTTCTCTTCCTCCCCCTTTTCGCGCCCGATGTATCTTCGCTATCACGTGTTCTGTCATTTGCGAACAGATTATACTTTTTTTAATTTCACGATTAAATGATATTTCAGGAACGTTTCAAAAATTATAATATTTTAAATATTTATTTAATTGTGAAATTTTGGCGCTAAGTTGCGATTTTTATAATAATCATAGCAACAATGAAAAACTTCGTCGAAGTACTTGATATAGAGTTTTCAGCGTTCAAGTTTAACAAACCTGCGTAACGCTTAATATATTGCAACGATCAGTAGCATCCGATCTGTTTACTATGCAAACGATCCAACTAACTTCTGTGTCCTTCGAACTCGTGTCCATGACATCGTACGAGGGGAAGTCTCCTCCTTCGCCAAGAAGGTTCTTACATATTCAGGAACCTTCTTCCACGGAATCCGATAACTGGCCGCGAGGTCACGCGTTGAAGCACCAAGCGGACCGATCGACTCGCCGATCCGGTCGAAGTCCTCTCGTGAGCTTAAAACACTCGTTCGCGACAATCGTACTCTCGTATTCACAGTGACGATTCCGTTGCACGACGACGACTATGCTTTTATTCGCAAAGCGTCGCACGATGTTACTTATTCCAGCAGGAAGAATAAGTAACAATAAATATTTCAAAAATATTACAGTTCTAGTAATACAACTTTTGATTTAAGAACTTAAAAAATTGAAGTCAATTAATAACATCTCATCTTTTTTATTCGCGTCTGGCAGAAACTCTGATTGCGAAACGTGATTTCCCCACGTTATATGTATCTGTGTCCGCTGTGTCCTCACTCAAATAGACCAGAGTGCCGCTTTAATTAATGCCATAATTAATACGAGTAACATTAACAAAAATAAACAGCAAATTAATTGCTTCCTTTCTTCCCGCGCCCATCCGTGCAGAACTTTATTTCACGCCGGCAAAACGAGAAGGTGATAAATTTCGATTAAGCTCGGTTACCATTAGTTCGCGATTTTCTCCACGGCGTACAAATTAATTTCTTTCGGTTAACCGGATTCTCGTCTTGGACACGATGCGCGATGTACACGCGACTCGCGGAGCTGGTTGCAAGAAACACGCACAGGCGCCACCAATTTCCAACCATCTTTAATATTCGGTCGTCGAAGAAAAAAAAGGAAAGGATTGAAAAAAAGCGAAAGAAAAAACCGTTCGCTTATCGACGTCGGAGGAACATTTTTACGAGGACGCATTACCGTATTTTCATATACTGCGCCGTGATTGACGGCTGGCTGGCAGCCAGCCTGCACCGAGACGTAATGTTTTTATCGCGGTGACACGCCTATAAAGATCTCGGGGACCACTCCATCGAACGCCGGCGGGAAGATCGGGAGACGCGGTCGAGTTCCACGCGTGCAAGCAGAGCGTATGGCTCATGTCGCGGCATCTTTGTCGGCGAGGCCGGTTCTCCATCATCGCTCTGCCGATAGGAAGAGGGGTGCGCAAACTCGGTGCAACCAAACGAGAAAGAATGAAAGAGACAGAGAGAAAGACAGAGAGAGAAGAGATACTCGAGCCGAGAGACGAACCTGCTCGATTCTTACCGGACGAGGCGCTCATATATTAATTAGTACGAGGAGTCCGAGTTATTATTGGTTCGAAATTAATAGACCCTTTCACGGATAAATAACCCGTGTGTGCCTTCTACCTCAACGGACTCTCGTACAACCCTTCCGAGAAGATAAAAGAGGACGGCGCGAGGATCGGAGCAGGAGGCGTGCAGGACGTGTTTATTGGCGCGGACTCGACGAGTTCCTCTTTGTCGAACAAGTACAGGCAATTAGTTTTGCCTGGATTTGTACTTTATGTCGTCGCATCACCCCGCCGGACGACTCTTCCGCGACGAGTATTAACGGGCGGAGAGCGCGCGCGCATTATGCAAAAAACGAATGAAGATAAAACGCGACGCTCCGGCGTGTGATACTTATATTGTGCATTTAAATGTATCGTCACGGCTTTTACGCGAGACGTGTACGTATCGATACATTAACGGGTCCGTCACAAAACAAAAAGACATCGAAGAAGATATTTGTTAAGATGCAAATGAATTGGCCGCGTTCGCGCGCGAGGCCGACGCTCCCCGGCGATACTAGGCGAACATTTATCGCCGTCGTTCTCGACAATTCCGCGAGCAAAATATCGAATTTCTAGGCGCGCCCAGAATTGAACGATACCTTCCATTGTATCTTCATCGAGATCTGCTCGACGCCGGCTCATCGGGTCGTTTGTAAGCCTATTGTTAAGCTTGACAAATGTTTGTTCATCCAGACACACGCGCTTACATTATGTTACTATGAAGCCTCTGTAACGCGAAATTAAGTATCGCATCTGATTTCGCTGCAAATATACAAATGCAAATTTTGAAAAGTTGAATAAAAGATCCGTAAATATGTATTGTAGAACTAACAGATAAATGACTTTATTAATTTCCTCGTGAGTTCATAAAGAGAAGAGAGAAAGACAGAGACAGAGAGATCGGCTCAGTGTATGCCCCTACATCATTTTTAAATCTCACGTGATCGTCGCGCGTATCAAAGTGTTAAGTACAAATATCTTTGTTTGTGTCTTCACATTCATAAATCGTGACCCACAAGCAGAACCAATTTTAGCTGCCGAGACGATTCCTCTTGCTATCTGTCCCAAAAGAGTGCCGCGCGTGCAACGACAAAAAAGATGCACTCCGAGGCCTTTTGAGATTCTAGCCGCAGGTTGTGCGCAGGTTGCCCGGGATCCTTACCGAGCGTGCTGCCGGCTTCAGGGTGGTCTCGGGGCCTCAGCGCGGGAGTAACGGCGACACGGGCAACGTGCTTCGCATCATATACCCCTTCCATCTAGCACACTCACTCCGGCGCTCTTCAATCCCCCTCGTCCGACATCATAACCGCCTAACAAATGGCCGACAGATTAGAACTAGAAACGGTACGCGCGCGCACCGTGTCCTTCTCGGGCCCTCGCCGCATTCCCCTTCTTTTCTCTTCCTCCCCCGGACTCCTTCATCAGAGAGACTGCGAGCGTCGGTACCTTTCATGAAACTGGATCTCGAGGGAGCTCTCGTCCACACACCCCCTTCTTCCCGACGTGCAACCAGCCGCAAGATAACAGGGCAATAATTCATGAACTTCACGATACCAGGACTCTTGAGAGTCCTCACCGTGAAAGATTAGTCACGGACGTGTTCAGGATTGCGTCTTCTGCTTTGTCGTATCTCCTCAACTCGCTGGAACGAAAAGAAAATACGATTCTCAATGTTTGCGATTATGTCACAAGTAGCTAATTATTGGACAACGTATGTATTGAAAAAAAAAAGTGCGTTCCAACTTTCCAACGATTTTCTTTTTTCTCTTATAGTCGATAAGAATCTTGGAGTTCGTAATGTTGCTGAAATTTATGCGAGTAATACGAAAGAATAATATATAGATATATCGCAGAGAAAGGTTATGAAAAAGCACACTTTCACCGAGTTAATATAACTCGAATTCCGTCATATTTTCCCAACAAATACCTATACGTCTTGATTTCACAGTAATTGTAGCTGATATTTATATCCAAATGTGACTTTGTAATATGTATACGAGTCCCGGGAGAATGGCGCTCTTTCGCGCAGAGTTGCTACTTTTAGAATTTCACTTTCTGGCTCAGACGAGCGTTCGCAATCAAGATTGCGCGCGAGGATGTGTGTCACGTCGCCTCGATGTGCTATCACATTTATTTCACGGCAATATCCAGAGCACGTGGGAGAACGTACACAAACCGCATGCAATTAAGATCGTCGCTAACTCCGGTCTCGTTATATAAAACTGACGGCGCCCAACGGCATAAATCCATAAATCCGTGTCAAAAAATAGGTCAAAGTACGCACAATATCAGCGCGTTAACCTATGCCTACGGTTGCATAAATGCAACTTTGTGCCATACAAAGAGCCATTGTGTCAACGTGTCTGTTATTATCTAAGGGCGACGTTTCGCTTCTACAATTCGGATGGAGGTGTCACCTGTCAAGTATACCGTGAGCGCTCCTTTGTGCCACTTTATTAATAGTATGACCCGCAGTCACTCAATCAACCACGTAGGACAACATACGTTGCATTCATTACACATATATACGTAATTCGTAGTCCGCTATATTTCATAATTCTTTTCACCTCAAGTTTTTTATCTTGAGCGAAGAAAATATTTGATAAATGTTACTCTCTAATTTGATGCAAAAACTTTTTTATTACATAGCGGGGGAAAAATGAGTCTTTAATGAGATGTTCACCGAGCGTGTCGATCAAGCGAACTTTTCACCGCGCACGCAGAGTAATCAACAGGCGGACCAAAGTGATCGGCATCCCAGAGAGGAAATCGCGGACCACCCTGCTTTCATCAGCCGGGGGGTAATTAAGTGCTGCGGAGTGATAGGCTGGCGTGACCGACGGTCATACATCGCGCCTCCGCGTTCGTGATCCAGAGCACGGGGTCCCCGCTGATCGTTTCGATCCACGAATCGCTCGGCCCGATCGATTTGTAGGATGTTTCGCGGAGGTAATTGCGACGGAAGACTGACAGCTCCCGTAGATCATTTCGCGTACTGCCCTTTCTCTACGCCACTTTCATTATTGTTGTTCTCTACGAACGTAACATTTATGTGCCTATATTAGTGTCATAAAATAGAATTAAATAACTTGCTTCAATAAATGTATACACGTGAGTGTAAAATATGTATAAATATATTCGAGTTATTATAATATCAGTGAAAACAATAGAACTTTTACAGATTAAAATGCGGCAAATCATAGAAAGAGTAGAAAAATTATTGTAGCAGGTGCGACGTTAAAGCAGTAAGATGATCAAATCGAATTTACTTTTGTGATGAACAAGATAATAACGAACAAGACCTAACAGTATCCTGTCGCGATCTCTTATGATAGTCTTGCGTGTGCTCGCCTATTAGTGCAAGCGTATCTGCTATAAACATTATTTCTGCTGCTGGTGCAACAGTACTTAGAGATAACGATATTACAACTCCGGGCTTAACGACAAGCTGATCAGTTAAGTCATTTTGATTTATCTTATCTCGTGATTTTCATCTATATAAAAAAGTAACGTTAAGAAATGCGATAAATTCACGCATGATTTACGACGTCCAAGTTCAATGTCATGTTTATGTGTTTTTCAAGCGTAATCAGTTGTTGGCAGCGTTTTTGTTTTTTGACCAAATGCAAGAACGTTATTAATCTTGGCAGAAATTTATCCCGATTTGATTACGCTGTGAGATTTATGGGCGCTCGTTTCAGGTTTCTATCTCGGCGCCACCGATAGCCGCCGGTGCAATCTGATTTTGCCGGAGAATTTCGCCGGTCGCGACAATCGCCTTCGCCTACCGCGAAGGAAGGGAAATGATGAACGAAGTTGCGCGTAGGAACGATTTCGCGGTAATCGACGCCGAGTTTCGAGCTGGCGCACAACGTCCTGGCGCCAGTTTACGTGATCGCGGTACCGATATCGTGACGTTATCAATGGCCCCCGATTGCAGAAACGTGCGATAGCGGCTTCCACGTTATAAATCAGCGGTGTTCATTGCGAGTCCACGGGAATCCGAGGGAGGGCACCATTCGATCCGCCAACGGGTTCTCGATTATCCGGTTGCGATTATGTCGCACGACATGCATTAAAATGGAAAAGTATTCTGTGAAAAAGAGAGAACTCGAAGAGCTTGAGACAGAAAGAGATAGAAGAAGAGAGAGGAAGAGAAAGGGATAAACGGATCAATCAATGCGATAACTATCCGTTTAAAGACACATGCGCCTAATTAATTGGCAATGCAAAGACATGATCTACTATCTTTCGTTGTCTGACAACCGGCGAAGTCCGCCGGCTATGACAGATAAATCCTATCTGGTAGCACGAGCTCCGTCTTTTTCATAAGTGAGAAACGCGAGTGCTTATACGAGTCGATATTATCAAACTAAATGAAGGCAGTTACATTTTAAAATAAAAACACACAAGCAAGAGTATGTAATTTCTTTGCGTTGTCAATATCTCAAAAAATTAATTACAGTTAATGTCATTATAAAATATAACAAAAATATAAGCGTTTATACAACTGACATTAAAAAAAAAATATTGAACCTAAGATATTCAAGTCGTATTAGAATATTCCGTCGTGTTCCGCATATTAGTCGCGCGAAGCGGCGCCGAATGAGCGATGGCCGACACACCTCGGAGTTACGCAGCGTTTCGAGGTGCCGGATGCGATCGAGCGGTTGGGCACGACGGGCAGACAGACCTCCGGCTTATCGAGGCGGTGCAAATTATAGAACCTATAAGCCGAGCGCCATATCGCGGAGCACGTAAGCGATCGAAGCCCGGACCCCAGAGCGATGCATATTCAACGGACCTGCTGGGCCCGGCTGGGCGCGAGGTCCCAACGACGCGACAACAATCAGCGAAACAAACCCACTTATGATCAACAAGGGTATACGTCAACCGTTGGACCCGCGAGCGTCTCGCGGACAACTTGTCCGCTGAATATTCATGAGCCTCCTTCCAGTGTATGCGCGACGTTGAAGGAGGTGAAAAAGACGTCGTATAGGGCGAAATGGCACGAGGGTTTATTGTGATAGCGCCGATTTGTTTTACCCGGACTTTTTTATCGATCGGCATCGTACCGCGACTTTGTACGGCCAATCACGAAGATTAACGTCTTGATATTAACTCGTTTATTCGACTCCGTCAACCGTTGCTAATGACAATACATTTTTTTTAATTATTATTTGTTGCGAAAGATGTTTAACGCAATAATGCAATATTCAGAGAAAACAGTACATGAACGAACAGAGAACGAGGCTATCGAGCTGTAATGATCTGCAGCACTTAAGCTTGCGTCAAATGAATGCTTTTTGAATGCGTAATGCGTACGTTTCATAGTTTAAGATGTATGGCTCGGCTATTATTGAAATAATGCAGTCTATTAAAACGTCTATCAACGTGTCTCGTGTATTTGCTTTCCCGGCCGAAGAGCTCTTATTAAAAAAGACTCCGGCAATATACGAATGTATCCCGGGTGTTGTGGAGGTAATGAGCCTTGCAACCGAGCAATGGTGCATATCGGTATATAAACCTGATCGCCGCCCGCACCTCTAGTGAAAACCGTGTCAAGAAACTGTCTCGTTATTCTTTGTCTTATTAAATACGATCTGTTTATTATTTCGATAGAGAGCACAGTTTGCTCAGAAAATCACCTGTTTTGTCACACAGGAAAAATGTTTTTTCGCACAACGCGGCTATTTAATATCAATTTATTGTGTGTATCTCGAGTATAATTCATGCAGCCACGAATAAGCCTCGAACGATGATCGTATACAGGCCGAGCCGCGATCGCTCAATCATGCGTGTTAGGTGCCGACAATAATTTGTGCTCCGGTGGATGCACTCGAGGTCGCGAAGGTGGAACCACGAACAGGTTGCGCAAGACTATCGTCATCGGAGACTCGATGAAGAAGTCGATAAGTGGCACCGGCAAGGAACATGTGATACGAACAATTTTGTTGGACGGGCGTGGATCGACCGACCACCAGAGCGTTGCCGTAATCAACATGGACATCCGGTGGTAATAATTCATCGATCACCGCACGAAGCACAGCGGCGCCCGCCGCGAGCGTACGTCGAGAGGGTCAATCTTTTTTTTTTACACGGATAACTAATTAATATCATTAATTGAGGGACGCGCCTCCGCGATGAACTTCATCACGGAACCGATTGTAACGATGCCGCGGCGAGTTACGTGTACGGGAAATGGTTCGCCAGGATATCATGCGTTTGCGATATAATTGATTCCCTTGCCGAAGTACGAGTGCATAAATCAACTTTATTTTTGCGTCCGTCGGCAACGAGAAAGTCATTACTCGATCTGGTTCTGACATAAAAATCGCACTGTTTGCCCGCACGCAGTCCGAATTATATTATTTCGTTTGCACCGACCAAATGACAATAATTTGTCTGAACTTAATTTATTGGCTAATGTTGTTTCACACTTAGAAAGTGAAAACGTAATGAGATACGTAATGTTTTCGATATCTATAAATGTCTGTTTAAAATGTCGAGGAAAACTTTCAAAAATTGAAAAATTCTTTTTCTCTCACTAACGATCAAAATTAATCTTAGCAATCATTTTCGAATTACGTAAGACGTCACGATCTGTTTACTATTTGTTTACTAAAATCTCGAATTCTATGTCGTGAAAACAGAAAGGTAGAGATGTATGCGCTTGGCGTCTTCTGCGTAGGTAGACGTTTTTTCGACACGTCTGTAATACCGTAATGAAGACATGTGTTTTTCGGTAGAGGCTTTAGGCAATCGTTCTCAGTTCCGCAATTCCAACACAAGTTATCGATATTAAATTGACCGTGACTGGCTAGTTATCCGCGACAATAGGACACCATCGATCTTCCGGACCTTCCTTCTCATGCGCGAGAATATATCCACGCGTTTCGCCGATCCCTGCGCATTTGCCTATCTCCGTTGCCGTTCTCGCGTCCTTAGCGCGCGTGTTCGCGTACGCGCGGTAAACGCGCGAGGGTCGCTGATCGTGTCTCGCACGTCCGCGAGGAGGATTGATTTATCACACGCCAGGAGACAGATTGCCGCGCACGGCGCTCGCCCGACTTTGCCTCGCGGACTCTCTCAGCGAAGAGAGAAAATACTCTTTCTCGCGTGAGAGGAGGATGAAAAAGGAGGGGGGGATTCCGTGCGGGAGCAGATAGGCCGCGCTCGCGCACACACACCGCAGCTCTCGACTCCACTTATCTCGTTTTCTTTCGGTCTGGCTGGCTCCGCTCTGAGCGGCCCCGACGTAAATGGAACCAATGGCGACTAGCCGCGGAGAACGCACCTCCGATAAAAGGTTTCGCTGCAACGCGTACTCTTGCGAAACGCGAGAGGTCCGTCTGCAAGAACCACCTCGGTGCGAGCAATCTATCTCACCGGTGTTATTTATGTAACGTTTAATTTTTTTTATCCATTTGAAGTGTATCTTGAATGAAAACATAGATGCTAGACGTCTATTTGGCAAGATAAAGATAGTTATAAGACTTTTGTTTCATTTGTTTGCTTAAATTTTAAAAGATTGCCAGAGTTATAAATGTTTTACAAAAAAAAGTGACCGTATTGTATGTGCATCACTATTTCGATATTCTTTTTGATCAAAACATATCGAAATGCACAATGGCACGTATATCAACAGGTTGCTGCTTCAGTAACAGGTGGTTAGAGCTGCGAGAAAGGAATCAGGTGGTACGAGGTCAGTAAAAGATAAGCAGGTTCAAGGACCAATGTTTTCTCGCCGACATTCTCTACGCGTTACTACGAACGAGATGAAAAAGCGTAGCATGAGAAAGAGAGAGAGAGAGAGATGACGGAACATTGACTGTGTCCGAGACTTTTCGTAAGATAGATAACAACTTGATAATGACCAGTGACCCAAGGTCCCGGGAGATAACCGAATAGTGAACATCTCGAGCCCGGACTCGACCGGAGTCGGTATTTGGATTCTTGTCGAGAGTACGTGCGGGGATCATTATAGTGATTAATGCTGATGGAAAGCCCCGATAGCGCTGATTTATCGATGTCACCGGCAACGTATCCGGAGAGAGACGGTGATGAGATAAATGGTGAACGCGTCTCTCTTGTGCGCCTATTTCTTGCCCGCATGGAATATAAAGCCCGCAAAATAGCGCCGCCTGAGAATCTAACGCTTCAGGAGCCGAAGAGATGAAAAATCGTGACTCGAGAGAGAAAACCTGTTCGCGATGCAAAAGTGTAGTTCCCGAGAAGGATATTGACGACGCAACTCTCTCGAAATTTTCGTCGGTTTTTAATTACACAACTGCGCCTATCGTGCTGGTAATTGCGCTAACTGGTCAATGAGCCGCAAAAATAATCATCAGGTATTATCTGATCTTGTCTGCCAGGTGGGAGGTCGGGCTTTGTGTACCTATAAGGCTTGCCCTCTCAGACCGGCATCGTAACGTGCATAAGCTTCCCTGGTGGGACTCTATTTGTTTAATCGAGTTGAATACATTAGTCCACGCCGTGAAACGTGTGCGTCGTGTAAAAACAGCGAGATACTTTCACTTTGTTGGCAAGAAAAGTATTGATTTTTACGCGATCATGTAGATATGTAACATGTGTCACATTCTTGAACATTTATAAAGCATTAAACGTTATTTTTTTTTTAATTGACAGATAATTTTATTAAAATACAATATCTATAAAGAATCTATACGAATGTACTTAATGTGTTAAATAATAAATAATAAATTTTAATTCCCAAAATCGTCCAATAAACTCAGAGCAGATAAAGCGCAAATTTAACACACACATACATAGTGAACTCACACCGACAAAACAGGTACCTCATAAAATTTAGTGAACTGTCCGTGCGGTCAGGCCTACGCCCGTGCGACAATCTCGGTCGACACGTGGGCGGAATAAAAGTTATATATAGCGCATTGTCTCCGTCCATTTTCTTCGCCGCGCGATCCGTCTCGGTGAGATATTCGGGAAACAACGAAGTATCTCGCGTTTAGTCAACAATAAAGTTCTAGATATCATACGTATCGCCTTCCCGTTTTTGACACACTTCGCCGAACTGTTCGGAGATCCGGCGATGCACTCGAGCGCCGTGTAGTAGTTCGGAACCCAAGCTGAGAACATAGCCCGCCACGAAGGCGATACCTTCTCAAGCACATGGGGATGCCCATAGCGTCGTTTATAAGCTCGCCATTCAAATCCTGCCTTGCGTATATGATAATTCGCCATGAACCGGCCACCAAAGATCTCGAGACTCTGTCATGGGCGAGCAGTAGGTAACAGCAGCCAAGGCTTAGTCCCGATAAGCCCCGGGGCTCTTCTGCCCTGGACCACCCTTGAGCGAACGCGCGCAGATTCGAAAAAGCGTCCGAAGTGTTATTGAGACTCGGTATCTTAACCATCGCGCAGCTGAAATACGATCGAGCCGCGATGCGCAGATATCGCACCGCCTCGCGTACTTTCAGAGAGAAACGTAAAATGCAGTGTATCCACTACTGATATGTTTTTCACGTTATTTTTCAACCGTCATAAGTTTTACCGCAGCATTCTTAACGAAGACAATAACAAAATTAAATAATCTTAAATAAAAAAAAGCCTAAGTGATCTTTAATAAAATTGTCAAATTAATTAAATTAATTGCAACATATGTATGCATCAAAATAAACAACGTAATCTTGAAAAAAAAAACTCAGAGTCATTTCGTACGGGATTGAAGATCTCGGAAACCGCGCGCGTGTCGTATCGCAAAGAAATATGCCGTCGAAAAATTCGTCGTGACTTTAACGACGGCGGACCTGCCGCGTCGTTATCGACTTCCTCGGTGCCTCGCTGCACAATCTTCCCTTCCCTCTCACAAACGAGGGAATCCGGCGACATACAAATTTACCTCGTTATTTCAGCGTTCGCAACACACAACAAGTATGAGATACCTACTCGTGCGCAGCGCACGTGGGGTCCGCGGGTGCCCCGCGTGTACGCACGCGTCAATACACGTGGCTAAACAAATCCGCCGGCTCGGGTACGTAATAAACGTCGGCGCGGCGACGCCGTATAGGCACGGACGGACGACAGTTAGATGCCTACTTTCCCCATGGAGGAAGGTCGCCGATCCGAGGAAAGAAATGTGGCGCTTAAATAAGAGGTCGTCGAGGAGCGGGTCCGTACGAGGGGGTCCGAAAGAGGTACTGAAGATTATCGCGCGCACGAGACCTCGCGAGGTGCGCGTATAAGTAAGATCTCGGGATTTTATGTCGTTACCTCACACGAAGCTGCCGGTCCGAACCGGCCGTTAAGAGCGAGCCTCTCTTATTCCTTTGCTCTCTCTCTTCTTCTTTCTATCTCTCTTTTTCCCGGCCAGTTCTTATTCTTATTGTCCTTCTCATCTCCGCGCCCGCCTCGGATCGTCCATCTTCTCTCCTTCTCACTCAGTCGATTTACCTGGTTGCGTCGATTCCCCGTGGGTAGTTCGAGTGTTCGACATGTAAACAGGTGTACGTCGAGACTTGTGCTTCCTCGCGATGATTCATGCGTATCCGCATACGCCGCCTAATCGCGCAAACGTCAGGCGGTGTGTAGCACCTACACGCACACGCGGAATTACGCGAGGTAAATGTGAAATCTGAAGAATCTGAATACACACGATAAAAGCTTTGACTAATTGATACATATTCACACCGGTATATGGCTATAAAAGTAGAAACGCTAGACTATCGCGATTGCATGACGTTAATTGCCAATACGGTGCATAAGTGCGTTTAATTAACTTCTCAGAACGCTGCAAATTTATAAGAATTATGCACAGTGGACATTCGTTTTGTTTACGCATGCATAATAAATTAGGATTTCAATGACTCTTTTAGCGTACGGATGTACCTACAAAATTCTAAATGCAATTCAGAAATGTCTAATGCATAATTTACTCATAACAAACTAACAGTATCGACTTGATTATCGAGAAAAGTAGGCTCAGACGCGCAGCCACACCCGCGCTGTAAACGTTTCTTATTAAAAAAAAATGATGGGCGTAGCAAGTCCCGAGGCATAGAAGAGCAAGTAGGCCGACGCGTTAGAGATGAAATTAACGTTAGAGCTAAACAGACGCGGTAATAAACGTGTTAGAATTACGGCAGAATTGTGTCCCGTTTTTCAAGACATGGCTTAGGTTTTAACAACGACCGCTCTCGAGGCACTAATACGGTAGAAGCATCGCCGCGCCGATTGGAATTTATGAGCCGTAGATCTCACGATGCTTCTTGCGCGCGCGGTACAGTTATAGGGGAATGTGTAACGTGTACACATGGCACACAGCAAACTTGAAATAACTCGATCGTAATAAGTGCCATTACTAGACAAAGATAGCTCCGTTGAAAACAAGTGGAAATCAATTGCTAACACACTCGTGCGCGAGAAAATTAAATTGCCGTGTCCGGCGCAATCGCGAAGATTTAACGCAAACGGTCTCAAAGACTCCGCATAAAATGAGAGATTAAGAAAACTAGTCGATTCTCGTGTGTGTTGGCGTGTTTCTTATACGCTGTAAGAGACGCATATACGTCTCGAATACAATAGCCGCTGCGGTATTCACGACGTTGCTTATCCGTCCGGCAAAATAATGGCGATACGCGTGGGTGCCTTGTGGGGAGGGTGGTGATACCCCAGCAACACGTACACCACCACCAGACATGGGTGTTCAATTACCTGGTCATAAACCTTTACTAGCCCACAAGGTGGACGGCGACGAGTTCGTTCGCGCGAGCGCGCGCGAGACGCGACCCGCCTCGCCGAGACGCCATGACGATCGAATGGGTCTTTACTTTACGATCTCGTAGAGTCCCCACTACTTGTGCAACGCCGCGTCACTAAACACCGTGAAGCAAGAGAATGTCGGTGTATTTGATCGTGTATATATATACTTTATATGTTCTAACATTTCCGGTAAAACACAAAAAGAACTCTGACTGCAACACTTTCTCTGTTGTTCGAATGTTCGCGATCGATAATCTCGGCACATTGCAGCCGCTGATCATCTCGTTCCGCGTCCTTGTAATAATTACGTTCAGTATCTCAACGATTTTAATTACGACTTCTGACTCTCCGCGCCATATAGCTTCGAACGAAAGAGAGTTTTCGCGCCGGAGCATTATGCATCGCGCGCCGTCGACGTGTAAGCCGGTGGGGATTTGTCACCTTTTTATCGACGCCGCTGTGCCAAGCACGTAAAGCATAATAAAGTACCTGGCTACCGTCCTCAGGCTATCGCCATTATTCTTCGCGACGGATAAGCGAGAATAACGCGGTATTGTGTCGAAGGTGCATTACGACGTAACGCAAAAGCGGCGGGATGCACGCGCCCGTCCGCGATGCTCGCGGCCGATACGCGCGAGCACTTTTGTAAAGACGTCAGAAAAAGATGCCGCGTCGTACCATTTAATTTTCGACGATTAATCAGTCTAACGATATCGATTATATCGCGGGCAATAAAATGCGGCGTAATAAGGAGCCACAGCGCGGAGAGATGTACCTGCGTAGCGCGTATCCCGCATATAACACAAGAACTCCGATGTTAATCATGAAGAAGAGGAATCGGGAGAGTGAAGGAAGAGAGAGGGGGGATAAGAGAGGAAGGGTTATATCTGCAACTGTAAATCAATAAACGATACTTGGCGGGACGGTACCACCCTATGCCACCGGCATCGGTGAAAAATATATCGCGGGACGCGCCGCGCGGAATCGTTCGACAGCCACGAGTAATATACCCGGCGAGCGAGAGGACTTTTTCCGACGCGTGCAAGGCGACCGGGCCGGTCGTTACTTAGTAGCTTATTTATTTTTGCATAGATAATCCGCGCGAGATACGGAACGAGATGTGGGTGGAGCGCATATGCTTGAGTCACGTGTGATTAAGCGATGTTATCCGCGGCTCTCGGTGCCGTCGCACCTGTATACTCGGAACGCCTACGTCGAGAGTGGAGACTCTCCGTCTTGCCTGCGGTCCACCTTTCTTCATCCCTGGAGCTCGCGAAGATCGACGGCTCCGCTCGATTGTCCTTTCTTGCAGGAAGAAAAAGAAGAAGAAGAAGAAGGTACATTCAGATTGAAGGAATATTCGCTGAATCTCAATGAGCTCCGATATATTTAAAAATTGTAAATAAAAATATATGCTTGCGATATTAGTTACACTTTGTTCCGACGTTATTAAAAATATGACTCAGTGACAGATCTTGCGTCACAATTTATTGCAACTCAATGAGCAACATTGCTCCAACAACATTCTGTGAACACGAATTAAGCGATACAAGCATCCACGTAACGTTGGACATTATTCAATGCACTCCTTTGTGAGTTTCACGGAAAGCCGCCGCGAGGCAACCGCCGCATACAACGCGTTTGCATACAACGATGCACAATCAGGTTACGGACATTGTTGCAATCTCAGAGAGTACTGAGTACTCGTGCCTTTTTCAACGCCATATAATACCGGCATATTTTATCGTTCGCCACGCGCGGGAATAAGCGGTTCGATGGCCGATTGAATATCGGAAAACGATAATAACAGCTCGTTTCCACGGCGGTATTGCTCTAAAAGTATCGGATAATTATCGCCGCGGCGAGAGTTACACGCACACCTGCCGATGTCTATGTGCGTTCGTGGGCGTGCGCCTTTTCGTAAAGAAAAGAACGTATACGCGAACGTACGCGCCGCGCCGATAGTTCTCGCGTACCGCCGTATTTATAATTGCGCTTTCTGTCGCGGCGGACCGATAGCGGTTCCATACAGAGAAACCAAGCAAAAGACGAAGGAGGGACGTCGTGAGTCAGCGCGGGTGCGCTTTGGTCCCGTGTACCTTCTCGCAACCATTATCCTGTTTACCAGCTCGCAAGGGAAAGAGAAGACATCAGACGCCGAGATTATCCAGACGACGGGGTTTGGCGTTTTATTGCACGGCGAGCGATTTCAATTTCCGCTTATTATATAGCGCGCAATAAAAGTCAAAATTCTTGGACGCGCAATCGCGATGAGATTTAATTTCTCTGTTTTTTGTCAAAGAGATGGCAAGACATCCTGATTCGTTTGATATATACTTATATAAAAAAATATGACTAATTATTTTACTTCTAGTATACATTGATATTCTTAGTTGCGTTGTTTGATTCTTTTAAATATATATTTAAACTTTGTTTCTCTCTTATATGTGTATTTTATCTCTCCGTATATCGTCGGTTCTCAGCACGACTGCACACGTGTAACCGCGCAGCGAAGTATCAATGTCGCCGTACTTCGCGCGGCGGGTCGACGTTCGCGATATCGTCGGCTTAAATTAAGAGGGGGCCACACTCGATTAGTCGCAGCGGTCGTTGCGCGCGTTCGTTCTCGTTAGTTATCGACGTATACACCGGTATCGGGCCCCGAATCCTGCCATTGAAGCGACGCGAGCGAGAGAGAGAGTCATGGCATATATCTTGTGATTCAGTAGCAGTCTTACTTGGGACTTACCGAACCGAGTAATGCAGTACTCGTGTACCAACGTCGAGGCTCCTTCGCGCGCGATCGCTGCTCAATAAGAAAACCGCTATCTCTTCTCTGGTGTGCCGACGATATCAGGACCGGCCGGTGCCAAGATCGGCCTCCGACGTCAGTAGCGAGTGTCGGCGGTACTTTTGACCGGATTTGCCCGACCGGGGGGTATCGGAGAGACCGCATATAGTCGGGATTTACGGCGATTACTTAACTCTCTATTTCTAGCCGAGTGAAAACGGTGATAGCGGCGCGTACCAGTATTCTCGATTCTACTTTTTGTGACGCTGTAAAGTTTAATCCACCTCGTCGCTTTACGGAATAACTTTCCGTTATCGTACATTACAAAATTTGAAAGGTTACACCACCGCTAATCTTTTACGACATAAATTCGCAAAAGACTAAGCCACAATAGATGGTGTTTCACGCTAACTCACGATTTGGATGTATGAATTTATAGCCGTTCTCACACGTGAGCCCAGCGACCAGTGCGTATACTTTCACGGTTTCCGATTCGAATCTACGCAGCGAACAATTAGATTTTTCTCGGCTTCGGTATATTGGCTGAGCTAGTTGGACCGTAAGCTAATTGCGAATTTATGGAGTAGTTTATTACATTTCTTCACGCGGATTTCTTTTCAAAAAAGCTTGAAAGTTATTGTGTTTAGAAAACTACACATCAATTAGTTGTGCGAAAATTAAAATTAGATAATAACGTAGCCATTATTCTGTCACGACAAAATTGTGCATTGAATCTGTCCCGTACCAGATATTAAATTATACTTCACAATATATGTAAGCGATTTTAAAATTATATCCACACAAAATACATATTAGTTTTTACATAAGTGTTAAGATCATTAGCTAAATAAATATTAATTTCGATTTACAATATCAATGTGTGTGCCTGCATATAATATATTTGCGCAAAACTAGACTCGCGCAAACAAAGGCTCCGTAAACAATATGCGTCGATATTTCTCGTTTACGTGTCTCGAGCCGCGCCTGATGAAATTAACATACTTATCACTTTATCAGCAACGTACAAAAAAACGAAAGCTCAGTCACACGACGGATATCTCATATCGGAAATCTCGTGCGCTTTATTTCCAAGATAATAGACCGCCTCATTTATTCCGCCCTAATTCCCCGACCGCGCCCGAACCGAACAAAAGTGTTTATCAATTTATCAGCGGCGCGCGACGCGAGTAAATATTCCCTCCGTTAAATAACAACATTGGCAGGCGAGATCAGAATAAAAGAGTGCGTTGTTATTTATTCGTCTTTGAGGTGACACGCACCCGCGCCTGCGTGCGATAAAATAAAATAAGGTATAATTACGGGGGCTTTGGCTTTATTGCCGCGTCACATGGATATAGGATATTTGCAATTTTGCACGGCCGATTTCCAATCGGTACGCCTCGTTCGCGCGAGGTTTATAATACACCGGTGCCATTTTATTTGGAGCAATGCGTGAGCCAGTATCACGCTGTGCAACCGAGAAAATGTTTCTGCAGCATTAAGAAATATCGCCCCGCTCGCGTATTTTCTTATGAGACACTGTTATTTTTTTCGCGCGTGGCCGCACGAATAACTGTCATCTTAATGTGTCGGGACGCGATTAAAGGTTGCGCATGTGCGTGCCGTGATTTTGAAATTATGTTAGTGTCCCGATATCTCGAGAAAAATAAAAGTATTCGCGCTGTTCTATATAACTGCCGCGCTCGCGTTCATATACATGTCTGAGAGTACGATTTACTCTCTATGATACAGCTATTTTTGTAAAAGGTTAAAGAAATATATCTTTGAATTTTTTCATATTTACACTTGTTGCATTTACATTAAGAATTCTGCAAACCTGTCAGGTCTCGGATACGAGAGAGAAATGAGAGATTTTGCAATTACAAAAAATTTCATTTCCGTCACGCCTACGCACACGTAGGAAACGAAAGTGCATGAAACACGTGCACGTGCGCGGATATACGCGATATTCCAGTTAAAGTGCATCTTTCGTTCCGGTTGTATCGTCTTGAGTCTCCGATCGCACCTGTACCAGATCGGCATCCAAATCGGCATCCAAATCGGCATCAACACGGTTGATACTCGTTGGAACGCGTTATAAAGAGCGAAGAAAATAGAAATAAACGGTGCGGCGGGACGCGCACTCGATGTAGAGGAAAATATCGCGAGATTCTCGCATTCGCCGCTTAAGCGAATTCCACGATCAGTGCGCGGGTGTCGAAAACAGGCTTGAGATCGAACGAGAGCATATACATGTTTAGCGCGCGCGTGCGTGCGTGCGTCGCGTTGGCTCGCGTGTTAAATGCGGATTGTGCGCGCATTTAAGTCTCCCGCATAGGCGGCGGGAGACTTCAATGCGCGCACTCTCTTTGTGCTCCATATAAAACGAGATGTTGGACGGATCTAAAAGGGAACCGCCGGAAGTCGCAAACACGATAGCGTAAATGATACCGAACGAATGTGACAACGATATACGACATTCACAGCGATGTATTATTCCATGTCGCGCTCGAAACGAGATAGCAATACACACGTATAATTACGTATTACTACGTGTATCGTTTTACGAACAAAATTTAATCACTTAATTGCTTTTTAATGTATCAAATGTATGAAAAATATTGTATAGATAATTTGAAATAGCTGCAGCAGCTTTAAATCACGCATTTGAAAAAGTTTTAACATCGTACAGATACGATGTCACGGTCACGGCGTTCATCACCTCGTTACGCAGCCGTCTCGCGTTAGCCTGCTTCGCCTCCGGTTTTATCCCCCGACACGCATTCAAGCGATCAATTGACGTGCGACGTAACTCCGCATCGAGGATGCCGGTGGCTGGTACATAGAACTACACTTAGTGAATATATATCCGGTAGATGCGGGAGAGAGAAAGAGAGAAAGAGAGAGAGAGAAAGATAGCTCAAGAGCGATGCCCACTTCGTCGCCCTCGTCCTCCTCTTCCTCGAGGTTAAGGCTTCCACCGACGTACAGAGGCAGTGTGCGGTAGCCACCTATGACCTCTTGCCACGCAGGGACGCACCGGTCTTAGGCGAGTTTGTGTAAACTCGGCAAATTTATCTTCTCGGCATTGTTTTCTGTGCGCACAGAGAAAGAGAGAATGCACTTAGTCGTTCCATAATGGGAATTTTCTAATGAAAAAAACTCTCTTGAGAATAGTTTTTCAAAAGACCTTTGAGAATTTTTAACAATTAACTTTAATTAAATGTGATATACTGTCTTTTCTTGAATAATTCGCGGATATTACGATGGGAAATTCAATAATAGAAAATACAAATGGAGAAAAACAAAGTAAATATGTTTACAAAATTTCCACTTCTATCGCGAAATTGGTGTCCGCCGGCGATTCTAGAAATTATGCGACAGGGTCACGTATATGCGCTTTCACGTGGGCGCCTCGAGTTTCCGGAGAAGTTACGATACACGGTTGATCTACGAACAACAATTAAGCACGCCATTATAAATACCGCGCTCACGCGCTCTCGCTAACGTAACTCCTTCGCCGGAGGCAATGTAATGGCGCCTGAGAGATGCGTGCCTGGCCTTTAATGCGCGTAGGTGAACCTACGCACCCTATGAGAACCTCATCTTTGCCGGTGCATCGTAGTGCGCTCGCTCTCTTCTCTACTCCCTCGTCTAAGAGGCGAATGAAAATTGGCTGGCGAAGACAGGAGACAAGTCGATGACTTTCTAATAAATCGGTGATTGTTCGAATCCACGTGTGTTTCATATATCAGCGAGGAACACTCCGTAATGAACGGTTTCAAGTTTCCCAGACGGAGTCTTCCTGCTCCGAAAACTTATGCATTGACAAAATGATTGGACAGTCTATTGGATATCTTGCATCCTCACAATAATTTACAGTTAATAACGCGAGGCTTAATTTGACGTTTAACTATTAGATGATACGCCTATAAGCTACAAAGTGTATTCACGTCCGATATTTATGCTTATTCCGTGTCGTGGAATCTGTCATTCTTACGAGATACTACGCAGGCTACTCTTCCGAAATTTTTTAGATGTATAATCTGATGACACTTGTCGCTTTCTCAACCACGTTTCGTGTTCAAATTTATCTGCCATCGGAGTCACATCCGTGTAATGTTTTTGTAATCTATTCTACAAGCTACGCGCGAGTGGTCGATCGTAGAATTTCTCGAAACTCGCCGAGAGAGAGATGATTCCTCCGAAATAATCGCGTCCCGGGGAATATTCAAATCACCTCTTCCGAGTATCAAGTATCGGCGCTCGCTCGCGCTGGCCATAACCGCGAGCGGAATAATTTTCGAGCGGCGCGCCGCGTTCGCGATAATAAATGCGCGCGCGTCACGAGTCCCGTGCGTGAGGCTCGATCTCGGACTCTAGTACTTTATAGTGTTCCTCTTTCTCTTCTCGCCTGGCATCGTACGATAATGCACGCTTTTCCCCAGCGGTGTCACCGTCGCGAGAAGAGCGGGCATAGCATTAACTGGCCGTTGCCCGCGCACGTTGCAAACGAAGACGATCTCGCCTCGTAACTGGCGCCTTCTCGTCCTCCGCGGTCCGTCAAGGTAAACGGTAGTGGCTATACGGTAGCCGTCAGCGTGTCAACCGGTGACTAATGGATCCGTGCTGACGAGACGACGTTGGACCCGGCGTAAGTAGCGTAGTCGCGCAGCAGCGCTGGCGATCGGTATACACAGCGTCGTCTTATTATAAATAGATATTTAAAAGCACCGTTGCTTATGCTGCTCTCATTCGTAAAGATTTATCTTATCAGTCAAGAAGAAATATAAATTACGTCCTGCCTGGCTTAGCTCGCGTTAATTTATTTTGATTATCAAAAAGCTCATCGTAGAAAGATCGACATCTAAGAATTGATGGCGAGATCCGCATCTCTCTACGTCTAAGCTTGATACGTATAGAGAATCTGATTTCAATATTTATAATTTCTAATGTTCATTAAAAATAATTACCGCACATCGAATCTGATAAAATAACTCTGGAAATTTGTCGTCGTGAATGTTAATCGGTACTCAATGCTGCGCAATGTCCGTCACCGATTTTTTTTCTCTACATGCGCCTTCCGGCGTAATAATGATTCCGTGAAACGCGATACGAGATGTAATGCCGTAAGAGACATTTAGTGTTTCTGATAATAACGCCGCACGTTAACGTTCAGATATCTAATCACTACGGTCCCTCGCTTTTGCCCAGAGGGGCGATAGTGCACATCGTTTCGACATTGTGTTCCCGGAAAATGTTTCTCGCCGGGCAAATGGTTCCGCGAATCAACAAGATTATCTTTCACTTATGTGAACCAACGCGGCACAATGTATTTGCTAATCTGCGATATAAACGTCCGGTGGATTTATTCGCGACACGCGAATTTCAACGAAATGATGCCCGGGGTGCAGTGACCTCATCCGGCAAGCGTGTCGAGATTGTCGTTAAGATACATACAACAATGCCTAAATCTTTATGTGGAAAAGCTTACGGAATGCGCTAGTCGTAGCGAGCAATCGATATTTGGTGTTATCGCGTTAACGGTGATATAAATTGTCGGAATGAATGTTCAGGTAAGTGGTAGCCACCCTGGAAGAACGACATTCCACGCTTTCTACAAATTTGTTCCGCAATTTATTTCGCAACTTACTCTCGAGTTTGTTTTTCGTCTGTATGTTTTGATTTTGTTTTGTCTTTTTTTATTTTAATTTAATGTAATCGGCACAAGATTATACCTTCGGTAGGATTTATTTTAATTGACTCATTAATATTCTGATAAACACGACATTAATTTCGTATGTACAAGAAAACGTGATAAGGAAGAAGATACGAAAAGAGAAGTCGGAAGGAAAAGGAAGACCTTTTGAAAAGAAGTGAGTAGGCGATTTATGTTCACGTTGCAATCATCGATGATTTACTTTGTTCCACGTGTTCAGGTATCCATCCTTTTTTGCTAATTTCCTTTTCTAACAATTCATCCTCACTTTCTTCTGTTGAAATCAACCTACGAGTTCAATGACGCTCGATTTATCATCAACCTCGCCTTTTTCCCTCCCATCTTCCGACTTCGTGTACTGCGTCAATTTTCTTCTCACTTCCATGTTTTTCCTCGTCTGCTTCTCTTCCTTGCTTCTCTTTCTTGGAGCGCGTTCAACAGGTGACAGGTTCTCATCTAATACAATTACGGAGAATCGCGGTTATTTACGAGATAGCGAGCGCGTCATTGACGCGCCGTGGAGGATGATTCGAGCAGCCCCGGGCGACCAGGCGGCCCTGAACGCTCGGCGCATGATTGAGAGCGCATAATGCGAGGTGTTGAGGCAGGTCGGGAATCGGCACTAATGATCGGGCGTGGGTGCGAATTAAGAAGCGACGGAGGACGATGCGCCGACGACCTCGCTGTTCCGGGGGGGACGAATATAATATTGAACGTGCGGACTCACCTTCTGCGATCAGCTATTATTGTTCGCCTTATCAGGCTCTTTTGCATTATCATAATCTTCTCGATATCGCAAACCGAACATGATACAGCACACAATTTCTTAGCATATATTTTACCATCGACGCTTGTAAAAAAATATTAAACCATGAATAAAAGTTCCGTTGAAACTTACCGACAACTCTCTTGTGATTTTTCTTTCACACTTTAAACTCAAAGAACGGCAATTTGCAAATTGATTTTATTTACTTTATACATGACCTTCTTCAGTAATAACAGTTGTCGCGCAAAATGCCACCCATCGCGAAAAATATTTAATTAGACGCAGACATTCCACGTTTGAAGCGAACATGATGTCTTGTATAGCTCGATCAATGTGGCGATTATGCGTACGTACTCTCGCGTCTTCGATCGCTCACAAAGTACACAGTACGCCATCAGAGTCATCGTCGTTTGCCGCGTGTTCAATGCATTTATTCCGAAGGGATACTGCGTGCCGATGGATTATGTAAATCCACGTATTCAACGTGTCGCTGCTTCGGTCTCTCCCAGCCGAATCATTTTATTTTAATCGAGGCGCGCATTAAAAGTGTTACTCGGGATAAGATACGGTATAAGTAGACAAACATTTGGACTAAAGATAGATTTCATCATTACCGAGGAATCTACTACGCGCATATAGATTCGTCGATAATTACCGCCGTCTCGATATAACATTGGAATACAAATTACAATGTAAATCACAATGTGAATTCCGTTCCGTTTCATTTTACTCTGGGAGAATTACGCCAAGATTAGTTCGATATTATTTCACACGCGCGGTCAGGTATCATTTCAATAATTTACCGATTATCCGCTCAATTATCGAGTAACGTTCTCTTTCGTTAGCGACAAAGGAGCCTCGTTTAGCCGTCCTATCGTTATCGTTCCAGTGCACGCAGCGCATCTCGAAAAACGCGCCTTCGCCGCGCGACATTAACGCTCCGCTCATTTACATTCGAGCGCTGTTAATTGGTATCGGATCTCAATTACCAGCAGATTATGCAGCTTTTTTTCACCTGTTACCACGAGCGAGAATGCTCACAGCTCGCGCGCGATAACACGCTTATGACTACCGTGTGCGAGCACGCACATCGCCGGCCGCTTTCTACTTCTCGCGTCTCTTATTTTCGAACCGCCTATCCATTTCTTCGCTTCCTCTTTCCCAAGTTCAATTTATCAGATTCTGAAATACGCGCGAGAGCTATGATTTTGCTACGGTAATAGCCGACTCTATCTCTCCTAAAAGATTGCTGATTATTGATCATTTAGCGGCAAAATCATCGCTTTCGGTATAATTCACGTGGCGTTAACAGAATTAACATAACAATCTCACTGACCAGCTACATACGTGTGAACAGAAAACGTTTCATTTCAAGTTTCCATTCTCGCAAAAAATTTTTCAGTCTTCGCTTTCTAAAATGAATGCTCGACGTCGTCTAACCAAACGACGAACTTTATCTAAACAAGTATAATAAAAAATCCACCTGTGTCCCCGCGCGCTAGACAATCTTGGGAGTGAATCGGATTCCGGAACGAGTTCGAACGAGTCGAAGGGCGCAGGAGAGACAGGCGTCCATGGAAAGAAGACTTCGAGGAAGTACACTTCGACCTTCCCGTGATGCCGGTCGTTATCGCGCAACGGGCATCGCGTGCCGTAATCCTACCGTAGACGAGAGTTCCTCCTCTTATCGTGCATCTACCACCACCTGCGAGGGATCGAGAGCGCGGTAATCGTCTCACGGTAGTTCCCCGGAGCGGCGGCGCGTCCTGCTCCGTCCTCCCGCTTCCAACGTCATCCTCTTCCAGACGGAGGAAACAGCGCGGTGCCGCCGCGGACCGGTACCGCCTTTGGCGCAAACGCGCATAATGAGAGTGATATAATAACGACGCACACACCAAGCACCGGGCACGGCGACACAACTCATCCCGACAAAAGGATACCGCTCTCTCTCGTGCCGCTCGTGGAAGCGCGGAGAATAGAAGGTCGAGGAACGGGCTGGCAGCGGCACGACCGCGAAGAGAAGCATCTTCGCTTCTTCGGGAACGAAGCGGGGTGAGACGAAAAGTCCGGTATGTCCGTCGCGCAGGAAGAAACGATGTAACCAGTCGGGTTAATTAAGAGGATCCAACCTTGACGGACGTAGCCATTGTGTATGCGTCGCACCCCCGTCTCATCCCTCTTGCACCTCCACTTTCTCCTTTCCTTTTCCCTTTGGCGCGTGATGCGTACCTAAACGCGTCCACATATGTACACGTCCGCGGCACATCGTCGTGCTTCGTCCTTGTCGTGCGCCATTTACGGAGTTGAACCAAGGATAGCAATCTTTTGCTTTTCCGCGCGATAAACGATGCATATGTTTTACTGTGAATGAAAAAAAAAACTATTTTTTATTTCTAGCAAAGTATGCATTCACTTATCACTAAATGTCTTCAAGAAAATGAAGACGTCATCATTAACACATAATCTAAACGACTTTGCGACCGAGAGACGCATAATAAATAAAGACGCGGAATTGATAAAACAAAGGAAAAGACGTTTGTTCGTATAAATTTTTTTTTTTTTTTTTTTGGAAAACGATTTTTGTATCTCGAGATATAACGTCGTCGTAAAACGCGTCGCGTTTTCCCGAGCCGTTTACGGGGTGCCATTATCTTCTCGCCGTCGCAAAGACGGAATAAACCACGCGCGGCTGATAGCGCATTACACGTCCCGCGTGCAAAAGGTGGTCCGCGCGGCGCGTACGGCGCGGAGATATAAAACCGAGGGGGCGTCCCCGGTGACAATTAACAGACCCGCACGGCCACAAATCACCGAGCGGCGAGCTCTAATCACAGCCGCGAGACTGCTCTCGTCCTCTCTCGCGCGGTTTCCCCGCCGACGCAAACAGTCTCTTTCTCTCAGACGCTGGCCATGGCCAGCGGGGCATTACAGTATCGGATCTCTCGAAGCCACAGCTGAAAGCACCGCCGCGCGCTAACGTGCGATACGCGTAAAAGTGATCGAGACCGCCAACTGCTCCTTTCGACCCACTTTCGCGGCGCCGATCAAGTTTTCTATTGGCGATCGCGTACTATTACGACAATCGCGGGTGTAAATTCCAATTTTCAGATTGCCTCGTAAATCGCTGGTGTCGTACGAGGAAGTGCGCACCGAGGACAAATGCGCGACGGACGAGGCGAAACGCTGTCTCGGTCTAAGCGGATAATTGAGACAACATACGGCGCAACATTCTCACGCTTTGTGTAACTTAACGATCGTCTGTGTCACACTCCCGATTTTATTAGACAACAAAATCTACTAGAGTTGCAAACTAATATGCAATTTCAATTCTGTACAATGTAAATAGTTCCAGAGAAAATTACGGATGCGTAGAAATTGCAATAAAAGTAATCCGAAAAGTGGTTTTGTAGCCAGGTGTGTGGGAATTAACTATCCTTGTAGATCGAAGCGGATTCAATTAGATAAATAGTTATCGTGTATCATCCCAACAAGTTCGGTCGACAGCGAAAACGTAGGAAATACAAAACGCGACGGAAAAACGAGCTTTCTTGATGTTTAGCGGTAAACGAGATCCCGTGCTTTGGCGAATCTATTACAGCGGAACGAATTAAATTAATTGAGCGCCGATTCCTAATGGACTGAACCGGCCGAGCGATCGGTATCATCTCTCTCTCCGATAAAGGAAAGCTTCGAAGGCAGACGACCCGACAGTGGAAACGCACGGCCGCGCACTTAATAACCGATAATTTATTAATACTGCGCGTTCAGCATTAGGCCGGCGAGTAAATCAAGGCATCCTTGTTTTATGGCGTGCATTCATTACCGGGCAGGTTGCACTCGCTCGTATATCTCTTGTGTTCCGGGCTCGGACGAAGAAAGGGAGAGCTAGATGCGATAGAATAAGCGCGGAAAAGCGACAAGGATAGACGGATTCTCACAGACACAGGGGAGAGGGGGGACAAGCGAGGACCTCTATACGTCGTGCAGCGTCTGTCCAGGTGCTTCTCTTCACTACGTTTCAGAACCCGAGCGCGTGCAGTGCATACATTGTTAGGCTCTCGGTTTACGAGACACGTTTTAAGTCCTTTACGCTCGCGTTTACGCTTCTTACGCTCTTTACGTTTACGATCGTTACGGATGCGCCTCGCGGCCTTCCTCGCGACATCTCCCGCAATGTCCTCCTCCGCTGACACCGGGATCAACACGGGCTTCACCTCGGGTTAAGGGCAAGAGTTCTTCTCCTCTGTTCTTTCCTCTTATATTCTTTCGTTCGGCGCGGAATCTGTCTCCGCTGTCTCTAAATCCTCGTTATCCCCGAGAGGACCACCTCGGAAATTTATCGTCCTGCGTCGACGACATCCCGGATTCCGACAGAGCTTGGGAGCCTAATGACCTCTCCTGCGATGTGGAGTACGCGAATATTTCTTCGTGGAGGGGATTGATCTCTCCCGAACGCCTCCGGGCGCGTCGTCCTGTTTCCCCGTAATGTGTCACGAAACCCGCGAGTTTCATCAATCACGCGTGTTTAAATGACGCGTTTAATACGGAACACCTGTTGCGATAATTTTTTAACTACGATTGTAGCGAATTGCGTACATGCTTTGTGAAAAAACAAAGAACTTAAATGTTTTATTGAAGGAGAGAAAACCGAGAAAGAGCGCGAGAAACTTATTTACTTGATTGACATTTCTTCGAAATGCTCGATAGTAAATGATATTCGATAAATGTTGAAGAATAAAATCGGAAATCATTTAACGTGTGATAGGTGATAGGAATGACAACTCCCCGTGAAGCGAAAGCATCTTTCGAATGACAGGTGGTCGCCAGGGCCATCGCGCGTGTACGCCAGGGCAGTTTTATCGGTGGACGACGGACGAAGGGAGAGGAAACCTAATTGAGTGTCCTCGCCCTGGGTGTCCGATGTTGTCCGGCGTTGTCGCCGCTACCTGAAGGCGTGGGCGTCTTGATATGAGTTACGAGTCTGTCGTATTACACGGCGGAGACCATGGCGCGGCCACGGTGGTCCTGCCCGTCCCGAGATTACAGACCATTTATACAGCGGGCGCGTATAGCTACGAGCGCGAGAGAGGAATATACCGGTGTGGTGGCAGTCCGCCACCGTTTCACCTACTTTGTTGTACGTACGATCAGGGGATTATCTGTGGTCCAAGAATGACGCTAATGGACACTGCACATTGTCCCGACATAGTGTCTCTCATTGTAATCGCGCGGTGTGAACGTCACTAAACGTTTAATTAATTTTAATTAAATATCCTTGCTGGATATTTAATATTAATTAAAAAATATAATATTGATAAAATAAAAACTTGAATATTTTAATGATAACAATAGTCATGTATAAAACAGCGAAAACGGTGAGACAGAACTAAGCCGGTGGTCACACACCCACGACGACACTTCGAACGGTGACGAGGCAGGTACGATCGGTAAGAGATTGCTATAATGAGCAGAACCAATATTAGTTGGTGTGGCCACCGCCGGCAAAGGAATTGGCGGACGAGCACGAGGAGGGATCAGTCGGGTAATTGCCATTACGATATCATCTAAATGCTCTCACGGTTGTCCGTAATGAAGACACACACCTACGGCGGCTGCGGCTGAAACATGTACGAGAGCGAAAAGAGCGACTATATAATATAAGAATATAGTCGCCCACGTAAGCGTACGTAAGCATACGCGCGATCGCCGATACTTTCGCGCGTGTACGCTCGTATCGTCGTCGCTCGCCTCTCGCGAATCCTCTCAGGCCGAGCTTCTCCTCGCCCCAGTGCCTTCATCTTTCTCTTCCTCCACCACCCCTTTATACTAAGCGCTTCTCAATGCTATCGACGAGATATGAGGCGTGTCTAATTACGCGATCGGTGCACGTCCAATCAAACTGCCTTCCTGTCGGCGATCGCCGTCGCCATTATCGCGATCGAGCAGAGCGCGTCGGGAATCGTCTCACCCTTTTCCGTCGACGCTCGCCGCCGGGACTCCGAAGCGAATTTCACGGGCTGCGCGTCGCCCGGTGCTTTGACCTTCGATCGATCGGCCGATCTCCGATCTCGTTTTCGTTCTCCATGAGAAAATTTAATATCGTAATAATGCGGTGAAAAGCGAGACTTGCGGCACATTCGCGTTCAAGCGAAAAAAAGATAGTATTGCAGAAGTGTCAGAGAAATTGTTCAACTGAGAAATTCGTTAACATATATATGCGTGGAAATGATATTCTTTATTGACACATTGTTCTTGACAAAAACTCACTCAGTGATAATGCGTAATTAATGAAATTGATTAAAATTTTGACTGAACTGCCCAGTGTCTATTGCTGAACTGCGTGTTTCAAAAACGAGTATAAAAAGACAACGGACGTAAAAACTGCGGGCAATAAAGCCGTAGCGGTACTTTCACGACGCACAGCGCGGACAATCGACGTGCCCCCGTTGAAATCGAACACGTCGTTGAGGATCAGTGATTTTAATAAGAGATCTCTCTGGAACGCAATTGCAATTTCTCTCTTTGTCTCCCGCACTTCTCTCCGCTTGTTCTTCACGAGCGCGATTAAAATTTAAAGCGTTTGAATAACGATTAGGACCTCGCCTCGGTTGACGCCGAACGGGATCTCATTAAGTCAGTTTCAGTCGACGAATACCGGTGTGTTCGCCCGGTGCCTGACCTCTCTCGACGCAAGTTACCCGCGATCAAACTCGTTCTCCGATAAGATCATCCGATGGCGTTTACATTGGAGGAGGTGGTGTTCGCGCGCGGCGTAATCATCGAAGAGCTGTTATACAGACACGGACCATTTGTGATCACGCTGCTGTTTTTCCAATGATGAAATATAATAGCTTGATTATTTTCTGAGAGTTCATTACCGAGCAATGTATAATGGCACCTGTTCTAATGAGAAAAGAAAAACTTTTAAACTAAACTCTTCCGTCGTAATTTACAATTGTACTTTTTATCAAACGTGATTATATCGCTCTCTCGAAAATGATTATCTCTTCGTTTTCAGGAAAGTAGACTTTTTCGATGAGAGAAAGAGTAGGTATCCCATCGCGCGCGTCAGTGGTAGCGCGGGAAAGTGCACTTAACGGGGTGCAATTCAGTGCGATATCTTCACGCATGATGGCCATCGGTAATTGCCGTTTTTACGCGCAATCAGAGCATGAATTTATCGGCCGTATACGGGCGGTTCGATTAGTCGCATTGTCGATTTGCGAGCGCGATGGAGGCGGCCGAACCGAACTTATTAGCTTGTGTTACCTGGATGCGGCTAATTAGAGTCGTTGTGATGTCCGTGACGATCAATGGCCAAGAATCCTGTACTAATTTGTCATCTTATGCGCGAGTCCGTAATTTCTCTCATAAAATTTTAAATATCGCCGTAAAGTCACGCCGGTTATTTATGAATTTGCCCTCCGGGGAAAAAAGGAAAAACGGGAGAATGTGTGCACTGATATGTTAATGCGGCTAATGAAATGCTTCGGGCGTTATACAAAAATATAAATTAATATACTTGTCCGATATGAAACTACTTTTTCAAACGATGGCTACGTACTAACTTATTTGAGGTATGTGTAGTGTATTTTACTCTTTGCCATTACGATAACACGTATCGTAAGTTGCATTGTTAAAAATGTGAGACTTTTAAAAGAAAAAACGTTTTAATGGTTCGTAATGTTTGTTAAAAGTTGCAATTTATGCTAATTATAATTACGATTCTTTAATCTACAACATTCGCTTTTACATTTTAGTAATAAATGTTAATCATGATATCATATAAAGGTCATTTAATATGCGGCACATAAAGAGCATAAAATGTAAATGAAATAAAGTGTGTGCTATAAATCCTACCCCATATAATACGTACTTACATTAAACCGCACGTCCAAATGTTCCAGATGTGAGCGGAGCATCTCGATCTCTTGCGAGAATTAATTTCGCTCGACGGAACGCAGGTCGGGCCCCATTTTGGGCCTACAATGTCACCAGATGAGACGGCGGATTACGTCCGACCGTTTGACCACCCGTCTTCTTTACACGTTATCTCCATTGCATCTTGTTTCATTCTAAAGTAAAGAGGCTAACAGCAACCTCGATCATAATATCTTAAAACCGGCCATTAAACGCTCACGTATTTTTTAACGTGCTACCAATCGATATTTGTTCGTGTTCCAGCTTTGATCGTGCGGCCAGATATATGAAGGATTCTATTAAAAACCTGCGAACGAAAGACTTCGATGTGTCCGGGGTCTCGCTCCGTCTCTTTTGATCGGTCGACGAACAGGACGAATTCAACACCACGGCGCTTCGATGCGTGTCCGCCACCCAAGTTGTCGGGGCCTGATGCCCGTAAGAGACGAACATGTCCTTTGACAAGTTCGTTCTCGGGACATGCGCGGTGCTACGTCGAGCCACGACGATTTCTACGGCGCGCATCAACTCCGTAATGAGGGATCGTTAATCAGGAGGAGACCGTGGACACAGACCGTGATGAGATGGCAGCGGAATCGGAGTAGGCGAAGAGGCGAACACGATGACACCTGACACGCGGACTTCTTACAAAGAGATCATTCACGATGATGTGTCCCGCTACTAATTATTAGGTTTCACGTAATGAGGCATCCTCTGAAGATGCCGACGCAGATGCGGAGGTGCTTTGATCCGATCGGTCGACGCCGAAAATGCTTCCCACGCGAATTCGTAATGACGATGGTATATAACGATTACGTCAACAGAGTACTGTTGGAGTTTTTGATGTATCCATTTGTGAATTCTTTTCGACTCGATGCACAGTGTCCTATTGGTTAGTTAAATAAAATGTTTGTGCAAATAAATTTCTAAAAAAAGTTTCTTAAATATTCTTTTAAAAACTTTTTCCGGACAATATACGTACAATGAAAAAAGATGATAATGTAATTATTAACACATTTATTGTTTTTCTTCTATTACGCCGTAAAACAAGATGCCATCGCGTCAGTATAAAAAAAAAAAAAAAACGCTCAGTTAATTTCGCCGACATAATCCCTCGCGTCATCGCGCAACATTGTGGGCACGAAAATCCGTCTCGGCTTACGGATCAATTAACTTAACGATCGGCGGGCAAGTCGGCGGCGAGTTAACACGGGGTTTCGCGTTAACACGCCGCTTAGAGCGCCCTCGGAAACCTACGTCGACCACGCATAAAGGAGCATAAACACGGCTCTGTCGACGTCGCGGGTTTATTAACGCCGACAATTATACCGCCGGGGGCTAGGCGTGATTTACAAGGGGAGCTCGTGAAACCTCGCAACCTACGGCCCAGCCCTTTGCTACGTGCGCCACGTACACACTTTTATCGCGAGGTGTAAAAAAAACTTCCTGGAAGGTTAGGTTGAAAAGATGTTGTGGCGACGACGGGGTTTGAGTTTCGACCGGTCTAAATTTCGTCGTGGCCGCTCTTCGCACAAGCATATTATAATAAATATGCGACACAAGTCTGACACAACATATTACGATTATTGTCGCAGGTGTACGCAGTATGCAGCACGTTTTATAATTTACGATCGACATTACGATCGACTTTACGATCATCGATCTAAATCATTGTGAATGCATTCCGCGCTCCTGATCGTCGTCTCGTTTTGCTGCTTCTTGTTATTCCGCATAAATTTTAATCGGTCTAGAAAAACAGGGGCATTTAGATGGAAAATTTTATGATTTATATTTGTAGGTCGATCGATAAAATAAATTCTCAACGCGTATAACATATGTTGCGAGAGAACGCGGTACTAATCAAAATATCTCATTAAATTATTCTTAACTGTTGCTCTGTAAATAGTTTTGCGTAATATACGCCGTGCAGAGACCTACGTTTCGCCATTTTTGTCTCCACGAACGGCAAGATGGTTTTAGTCGTGTATAATCAAAACCAGCAGAATGTATATCTGTAACAAATTGCTTCTATATCACGCCCAGGAACACGGCTACCTTTCGTTCCGAGAAGCGAACCGAGCGGACTTGAACTCTGGAAACCGGGGTCCTCTACCTCAGGCCCAGGATTCCCCTAATTTGTTTGAGCGAAACAATATCGAGTTACGACCGATACTATCGCTCGGACACGCACGTGCTACGGTGCACGGAAGGTTCATCGCGGCTCTCTGACGAGCTACCGTGCCGAGCTATCTTCACGAATCTCACCTCGCCAAGAAGAAGAAGAAGAAGAAAAGAACGCACAGCGGCCGCTGCGAAGACGACTCCCTTCTCTCCCCCTTCCATGCGAGTTTTAAGAGGGTTCCGACGCTGCACGAATTTACGTTGCGCCGCGACTTTCAACGAGAGACGTTGATCCTTCGTTTTGATTTCGCAAGACAGGAGACAAGGAAAGCCAGTGGTAAAAAAAAAAAAAAAAAGCAAGCGCTACAAAAAACGCCCGACTCAAATTTACCCGAACGTATCATATGAAATTTTATTCTCGCACCGACAGAATGCACCTGACTATCGTATCTCGAAGTTGTTTATAAATCGGAGATTTATGTTATTTTTTGAATATAAAACATTTGAATATTCCTTTACGTTTCTTGCAATGATTAACGACTTAACAGAATTGAAAAATAGTTCTGAAAAAATTACGTCCGTCATATAATTTAATATCAATTTAAAAGACATTCGCTTTCTTTTAATGCTTTTCTGTAAATGACAAGTCTTTGACAAGCCGACGCGCGCCACCCAACGCGCGAAATTAGGACCCTATCGAGCAAAAAGTGACTGCAGTCCCGCGGTCGACAAGATGTTGCTGCTTAAAATTCCGGGCGAGATTCGCGCGACGCCGCATCAATGATGGATCCACTTTCCTCTCGCTCGCCGTCATCGTCCACTCGATATTCCACTAAAAGACACGAGGACGAGGGAAGCAACGGTATCGGAGATCTTCGATAGGGAGACACGAGAAGCTGTCACGCGGTGTTCGCGAAAGTCACTCAATGAAACATCAAAACAGCAAGGCGCTGCCTTCCTTTCGCACGACGTCGCTCACCTCTGCCCTTTTTTTCCTCTTCCTCTTTTCGAAAGGCGCGTGGAGGCGAGCGCGTGCGAGGGCCAATCGCATTTATTAAGGCGAGGTGTCACGGAATCGTTACCGCTGTCCGCCTTATAAGCGTACTCACAGCACGAAGGTGTCAGCCACGTCGATCGAGAACATTGGCCGCGCGACGCGTGTCCCCTCGCCGTGTATCCTAACGAGACAAAATGACACGGGTGCGTTTCTCCTCGGGCATCTCCCGCGCAGGTTTCACAGCCGTGAACGATCTGTCCTTTCAGCCCGATAAATCGGATTCGACGCGCAGCTCCGTTCCTCGGTAACTCTGCAATTTCCCGTGGCATTAATCCTGTTTTGCGCTATTTGATTTTGATCTCATCTAAGTCGCGCATACGTAATACACGTTAGAATAGCTGCACATTTACGGCTGAATCAGGCGCATACATATGTTGCATGTACATACCTTATATTGCAACACGAAGTAAAATTTTTAAATAATTCGAAAATTAATTGTGTATCGATATTTTATAAACAAGTCGAGCGATATCATAAAAATAATGCAAAGAAACCGAGCTAAGAAATAGATCGCGCGCACTTTAGCAGATCGTATCACGTGACGAAAATATCAAATAGACATTTTGCAGCGAGATATTTGCGAAGCAACAAAGTCGGTCATGTAGATTTACGCAGTCGTTAGAAGCTTAATGACCCATTACCGCTTGTCTCACGTATTCTGTCTCTCTCTCTTCTCGGTATACTTATCTCACAGTAGTAAGTTATTTTATTGTATTTTGCTTTCGAACGCCATTTTCTCCCGGTTGCGGTAATGTTACGCGCCTGAAAACTTTACGCAGATTGCATCTAATGTCGCACTAACCTTCGGAGAGAATGCGACGAAGCACAGCGTGTTCCTTTCTCTGAATTTTGTATCTTGAGAAGAAAAGAGATGCGTGTGTTATTCGAGAAAGCTTTTACTACGAGACGTAACTATTAAATCACCTTTATTGACACGGCTTGATTTATTAGGTATTAAATTCACGTTTACTCATTCTTGTGATTGGATACTAAAACTCGAGCGAGATATGTCATACGTTCATTCTCTCTAACTGTTTACATACAAAAGAATTTCATTTTTCTTTCCATACCTAGAGAGTGAACAATATGCATTTTAATTAATTACAAGCACATGATCACGCTGTTTAATCGTGCGTATAACTCAAAAAAGATTTTAAAAAGTTGCTAAAAAAAATTCTCATACGGTAGAAAACAACGAAACCTTATCACGTGTTTGCGTTATCGTAAAAACAGATGGACGACTAACCTGTTCCCGTATTAACGAGCCGGCGCGGATCGCGCTTTATCTCGCGGGCGAAGTGTTTTATTCCCCGGATACGAAACGTGAGAGGAATTCGTGGCTGGAATCAGCCGCGTCGGAGCCCGCGGGACGGACAAAGAGGATCGTGATTCCCGCGTCCGTCAGTTCCCGTATCCTGTCTCCGCGAAAGAAGTGAGATCGCGGGAAGAGGAGGAAGAGGTAAAGGCAGACGCGGGGGAGAAGAAAGGGAGGGAGCGTTTGAGGAGCGGAAAGGAGCGAGCGGAGTCGTTCTGAATGGCCTCTCTCCTCTCCGGGTAGCCGGATGCGTCTCGGACGGACATTTCATCTGGCGTAATCCAGTTTATGAAACCCTGGACGCACGCACGCACGCACGATGCGTGTGTGTGTGCTCGCCTTCTATTTCGACGGTACGGCGCGAATGGACAGGAAACGGCTCGGCCTGAATGCTCCTGGAATTGGATTAAGAGCATTCTGTGTGTAGTCGCGCTGGCGGCTCCGTGCCTCGCCGGTTTCGTCATGGTTTCGCCAATGCGCTACACGCGCGAGACTTATTTCTCGAACGTTACGCCGATTTTCTCGTCGTGGAAAGTCGAAGGATTATCCCTCGGGATCCCGAGAGGATGTACGAGGGATCGGTTAAAAGTCGTCCGGCTTAAAGCAACAGATCCATCGCAAACATTGCGAAATCCCGAGTATCCGGTCGGATTTTTCTGAGAGATGATGTACAAGTGCAGCTGCGGTTTACTTGTTCAAACATAGGATCGTTTGATTGATGATCTAACCAACAATTTATTAATGGACGCGCAATGCGTATTACGCTATCTTTTATTCTCAAATGTGGCAAATTTTTTATCTCATTGCGTAGCACATTTAATTAACAATAGAATATTATGATTTCACAATTAAATTTTCAAGAATGAGTTTCAAACTAAGTTCCTTGCACGTATAAATATATAAATATTATTCGCTAGATTTTCACAGTGTTTGATATCGTCTGAGATTTGTATCACTTCGCATATGAAATAAACTCCATGATCTATGATTCCGCTTACCCGTCTCACCGGTTTTCCAATTTAGATCACTCTGCGTTCTTTCACCTTTTCGCACCTATGTTTCCCGTATGTGTATAAATAATATCCGATATATACACTTACAGAATCCAATCAATCGATTAGATATCATAAACAGTTGCTAAGATATTAGTCACGCGATACTGGCTTCGATCGAAATAGAGATGTCAAACGTTGCGTTATCTCATGCGAAGGAAAATCTGTCTTAAAGGCAATTAATTGCGCAATCGGCGAATCTATTAGATAGACGCGGAAAGACTTTCGTAAAGCAAGATTATATTGCTCAATCGCGAACCAATCGCGTTGTTCTTAAATTGTGTAAAACATCTTTATCAGCAGTTTGTAAATGTGAAGTATTACTCGCTCGTGCAACATTATTTTCCGTTCCGCTCAGTCTTTCGGACGGGAGTATTATTCTCTACCGATCCCTTTCCGCACTTGCTCGTCATGATTCTAACGAGGTACCTGCCCCGACTAATTGCGCGATTAGTCTGAATTTGGGCGGAACCGAGCCTCCCTGCTCGCAGTTGTAGCGTATGCCTTCATACACCTCAAAGAATGAAAAAAGCGCAGAAGGAAGATAGAGGAGAAGAAGAGAGACGAGAACTGCTAATTAGGCGCCGCGCGCGAATACCGTATCGGACGCTGTGATTATGGCTAAGCGAAGTCTCGTACCTCGAAAGCGAGAACAGAAGAAAGAGAAAGAGAGAAAGGAAGAGGGAGAAGGAATACGTGCGCGGCTCATACGTGGGCTTCATTAACGAGCCGTGTTAATTAGTCGCAGATAACCGATCGACCGTACAGAGTGCGGCAACCCTGTCGATGGCCCTGCCGAGGTTCCCTATAGTCGCCACAATTGTACAAACGATGTTTCATGGCTACCGGGCAAAACTCCGCGCGATTCCTGATTTTCATCAGGACCCCTCGTGGCCACGACTCGACAAAAATAGGATCTCTAACAACATTCGATCATTAACTGTAACTACTAATTAACGCTATGATGTAATGCCGTCTCTTTCCCCTTACACGGACAAGTACGATTCTCCTTTTCCTTATCGACGAGCTAAACAGAGAATCGTGCTGCGCTTCTTGCAAAAGGCTATGAGAAGAATTACCGCAAGACATTTGTCCCGACAGATTTTTAACAGATCTCTCTGCTAAAGAAAATATTTCAATTAAGATACGCGCAAAATTGTTCGCACTTACGATAATTATCGCGAACATAATAATATAACGTGCAATTTAATGGATGTCATTGTATTAACGATCGAGTGTGTGAAAAATCGATAATCGACCATTTGTGTATCACATTTGGCGCATTTTATTAGCTAGAATTCATTAGCTGCGGTACAACGCGTCGGAATTACGAGAGTCGTATACCGAGGTGCGGCAAAAAGCGGCTACGGGATAAAGTGCGCTACCATGGAATATATGGAACGGGACATTTAACAGCACGTGGTGAGACACGCCTACCGACAAGGCAGCGCAGGTTGGTCAACCGCCGGCGCAATTAACATTAACCGATCGAGCGAGCTCCACGTTAATTAACGAAACGTTGCCCGGTAACGTTAAGGTGGAAGCCGACGATGGCAGCGCGAGTAGACGGCGGTATGCCTTTCGTCTCGTCTTTTCTAGCGCAAACTGTCCCTCCATCAGCGCCGTTTCGCAGTTTTCAACCTGTCTCGAAGCGTCAGGTATACGCGACAGTGAACGACGACAGCGTCGGCCGCGCTGTACTTCGCGGCACCGACAAAACCCTTTGCGCGACGTACCGCATTTGTTTACTAGAACTGGAAATTCCTTCCTTTCGATATCTTTTTACCGCGGAGTTCGAGTTTGAATCGCAGCTGGTGTTATTTTGCTATGCGCATATGTAAAAGTTGTAAAAATTGTCTTTTTGAAAATATGCAATACTTGAGTTTGTTAAAAATTATATAAAAATGCTGAGTTTTCGGGCTTTAACGCTCGTACAAGACAATTTCCTAAAATAATATAAAATATACTGCAACAATAGTTTATATTATTAAAAATCGCAACATCAATTTTTCTAAAAGTATCTGAAGAATATAAATCAGTTCTATGAATTCGTATAAGATACGCTTCGAATAAAAGATCGTGCAGAAACGAGCACGGAAGGGAGACAATAGACTGTTCTCTCAATGCGCTAATAAAATCCGAAGTCGGCCGCGGTACTTGACGAGTTAAATTTCTGGACGTGCACCTACACTTTGCCTTAGAGGTCCCGGGAGAAGCGGTGGGCCCACCCGGGATCGTTTCTTCAATGGAATGGTGGGCGATCCACCGTGAATGGAGGTCATTTACTCGCATTCAACGTTCTCCGACTGCGCCGTGGACCTGCCATTGTGCGCAGGAGGACGAAGACTGTACCAGGCCGGAGTCCATGATCCGACAAAGACTCGGATACGTCCGACATGACACTACCGGAGGTGACGTCTATCTCCGCGGTCTGCTTCTTTCATTCTCCGCGCTATCGTTCTGAAAAGATACCTGATGTCTCTTGTCCTCGGATGCTCCTCGGAGAAGTCACCGCGCGCGACAACTTCTATCTCGTGCTTTTATTGTAGTCCAATTATGTGGTAGTTTCGGTCACTTCCAAAACGACTATATTACGTTTCCAGCTGAATGAGCGAAATTAAAAGACTCAAGACAGACAGATCAAAGGTCAAAAACCTGCTTTTGTAGAGAGCAATGTTACATTTCTTTCTTTAATTATCATGAATCAACACTTTATTCATGATTATTTATATATTGCATCTATATACACGTCATTCGTCATTTTCTCAGTTGCTTCTCTTTCTTCCCTCGCCACAGTCTGCACTAAATTTGGTTTTCTCGTCAATTTTCAAGGTAGATCTTTCATAGATCATTGTGGGTGCGACTAACACATGGCGCGTGTCTAGAGCCATATATAGACCCCCAAAGACAGTTGAACGAGCGGCACGCCACCTTGCCGATAATATATACCGATTTTCGTGTCTGAAAAGTAGTAGAGGATACCGTCATTCTCTCTAGGACTGACCACTATACATGGATGTCAGCTTCACGATCGAAAACGAAAGCGGCTCGCTAGTCGTTCGTTTTTATTTTCTGCCGGCGACTTGTCCCACCTGCTGTTGCGGGGGGTGCCTTCCAATTTTCTCCATAATAACGGAAAACCCGTGAGTCAACTTTTAACGACCATTTAATATTAGGTTTCGTATCTCCAAGCAAATGTCTTTGTTTTCACGAAAACCGCAGATCTCGTTCATTTAAAAAAAAATTGATGTGTCTTTCAAGCAGACCTCCCTAGCGCAATGATAAATAGATATTTCCTTTATTTCTCTAAATATGTTCTACTATTTAACAGTCGCTAATATATTTCCAATTACCATAATTTTCTTTACATCAATATTTAATAATCATTCATCGATAGGACGTTAAAGTTTCAGTTTGAAAAAGATTCTTTTATTTCTTCACTTTATCGCAAAAAATATTTGATATTTATATTAAATATTATCGTCATCGGTCTTGCTGCTTTCTTTTACGTTACATTTTGTAATGGCCGTGCGGTATCGCGGGAACGGTGAATTTCGTGAATGTGTCGCGCAGCCGTGCAACGGCCACACACGTCGCTCCCGACGCAGGTTCTCTCGACGAAGGATTTGCCATGAAACGAGCGAGATTGTAAGCGCGAGATTCACAATGAAACGCGCATGAGGAGCCTCGGGGATTTACAGCCTTTTCTTGCGAGCGACTCTCCTATGCGCTTGTCTTGGACACGCACAATAGCACGTGTTGCGCGACCGCCGGTGCTTGCCACTTGTTCCTTCGTTGTAGACGCGCTATGGAGAACCCAATGTCTCTCGCAGCTCGCTTTTGATTACGCGATATGAGCCAGCGCTTAAACATTGTTGCTCGCGCCCAGCATCATGCATTTCCGGCTACTTTGTGCGCATCGCGCGCTATTCAAGTGCCACGGCTCTTACGCGATGCTGTTCCGAGTTTTACGCTTCTGGTGTAAGATACAGTTTAAGAACCGCTATGACCTATTGTGACTTCATAAGAACACGCCTTTATCGTTTTTAACGCGCGCTATTTCTCGCAAACACATGTGCGTCGACGCTTGTAACTGCGCGAGCCTTGTGATTATTACGATGGTTTGTGCGCCACGTAAGGCGACCGCGAAGTAGCATTTCATGTGATGTGATTTCTGACACTCTGATGTTTCTCGCAAATCCCCGCGTTAGCATGTAAAGCAATTTTATTCATGTTACCATTGAGCTCGCTCGAGCGATTTTTCTAACGATCTCTTTAATTCCTCGCCCACACTAGCCTAAGAAGACTTTAATAGTGTTGATTATAAGACAGTTTTTTTTCACGAAAAGAAACTATTAAATAACACCGCTAATATTTCGTATTGTTTGGCATTTCTGTAATTTGTATTTATATTGAAACAGTATCTTTCTATCTTTCTAAAAGATAGTTCATTCTATCACCCAAAAACCTATATCTACTGGCCACTTAATCTTTATGTCGCAACCCCTGAAGAAGAGAGAACGGATCAGAAGAGGGTGCCGAATAGGGCCATATGGCATCTTCGGACGCGTGGCACAAAGAAGAAAAGTCGACGCCGTTTTTAATTGCGCCATGTGGCGATCTGAAGATGGGTACAGCGGAGATCCAAGCTCATTTGTAACCGCAACTGTCAAATTTCTATAAGAGATCATGGTAATAGTATTTCCCCATTTGATTTTCACCGATCAGACGATATGGTAACACGGAGTCTCAATACTTCAGACGCGTGTCAGCTGTTTACATTTACGACACGATATTACGGTGACGTTGCATATTTTAGACAAATTCTCCACATGTAAACCTTTTTTCGATTTCTCGCCCACCTTTCTATAGACAGACGTTTCTTGCTCCGAGCGTCTGCCGCACACGTCAAGTTCGTAAATTCACATATCGAACTGCTTCTGGAAACTTTCGAACTGCGTGGAAGCTCGGTCGTGACCTCTCCAAACAAAGGGAGGGAGAACGATTGTAGAGTGTATAGCTATCTCCGCGCGTAAAGACCGTTAACTCTGAACGCGCCGCCCGCAGGTACGGCAGTTAGAATAATTTCTACGTTCCTGTGCCAGGAGTGACTGACGACTCCGCCTTCTCGTCCTTTACCTTCCTACCGTTAAGTCGGCGAATTTCGATAGAAGTGAATGGCGCGCGAAGCTGGCCACTTAAGTAATTTTCCAGAACAACCACCTTGCGAATCCTCTCGTGCTCTTAGATATCAATGTACTTATATATATACGGTTTTGCCGGTTTCGCAAATAACTTCACAAGACTTTGCACGAAAACATTATTCTTCAAAATCGGTAATTATAAATAATAAATAATTACATAACGCACATGTACACGCAATGCATTTTATCATCTTTTCTGTACTAAATATTTTCGAGATTTTAGAAATAATATTTTTTGACGTATGTAGAATGTCCGAGAAACTTGTCGTATGATCGGTTTCAAAACAGGAAAGTTTTTCTTCTCTTTTTCTTAAATAAAAAAAGAATAGAATATGCTCTCTAGCGACGTTTCCAGTTTTTAAACTTTGAGTAAAATGTGTGACAAAGGTATCTAAAGATTACAAAAAGCGTAGATTCGTCGAATCGACTCGGCAAGATTTGTCGTCACAAAGACTAGCTGGAGCGTAAAAAGGGAATCTTACGTAAAAATCTCAAAGGATTGCGAAAGCCGCTGCGGTGACAACGAGGCAACATAGATGATCGCTTCTTCGAGGTTTACGGATAAAGGGGCGAGAAGAAAACGAGGAAAAGCGCCAGAAGTTCCGCGGACGGTTCCCATGCAAAGAGTCCATCAACCCCTGCTAGCAAGAAAAAGAAGAAAAAAAACATGAATAATAGAAAAAGGTTTTGAGGATTCTGTGGGAAAAAACTGAACGAACGCGCAATACCGGTCCGCTTTTAGTGCTTCAATATTATTCTATAGGATAATAGTTCTCGACACATCAAAACAGACGGTGTATGTCTGTTAATCTCAAAAAATAATTACCTGCTAAAATATTTACTTTAATATTAAAATCATATTGAACTCATCGAATTACGTTTTTTTTTTAAACGCAATTCGAGTTCTTTATTCAGCGCACGGTTCACAAGGCAAAACGCACAAAAAGATCGTCGACAATTCGTTTGGCCGCGTGGAATGGCCGATAGCGCGCAATTTCGAATTCCTCAAGGCTTAAAAGACCTCGGGGATCAGGTGTGGTCGATCTCTTTTGGGTGCTCTCCGCATAGGTGTCGCCGCGCCGTCACGTATCCGAGACGACAAAGGGTCCGTATCCGCGTAAAGCGAACTCGTCCGCGCGATAGACGACGCGGCGGCGAAACTTCACAGGCTCCGAAACGTGGGCTCTGAAAACGAGGCCAGGTTCTCGAGGACCGCGGAGCGCGGTAGGAGGGAGAGTAGACGACCGTTCCTCACCGCGCGACTCACGCGGTGCGTGCAACGAGAAAGAAAAAACTTGTCAACAAGCAGGATCCGAGTAAAAAGTGCATTGTATGAAGGAAAGTGGGGTGAGAAGAGTGACGTGGTGGGATGGTAAAAGAGAAGGGAAACACTCCGGTCGGAGACGAGAGAGATTAGCAGCGGGACCCTCTGCGCCGGTAAAAAAAAGCGGTCTACTGGCGAAATAATACCAAGATACACCGGAGCCTCGTTGCCAGGAATGTGAGACGTTTCTGCTTTAAATATGCCGACTCTCGGAGCACCGTACAAATTTGCTCGGCGGTCGTAAAAAGTGGATGCCGCGTCTGAGCTTAAGGAGAACGACATTGTATGCGCGAATATCGTTTCTGTTTAATAGCACATTTGCAAAATTTTAATAGTGACTAGGTTTCAATGTATCTTGTTATAAGAAAATTGTCTTTCAAAAATACCATCATCTGTTCCATTAGTTTAATCTGTTATCGAGTGGTAATAGCAATATATGTTATTTTAGATGTTGAAAAAGAATTTTTATTATACTTTTTAGAGAATGCCGACCAAACCATTTGGTCCTCAAGATCCTGAATAAGATTTTAAAAAATGTTTACACGGCATGTTGATTAATCCGACGTTTGTCATTGAAAAAATAAACATACGCAATCAAAGATGGTTGACAACGTCAACAGTCTATTACAACACACGCCAAACATCGGAAACAAACCATTTATTCCTTTATAAACCTCTGTGTACAAAACTCCATTCAGAAAAGAACCAGAATCTATTATTTGAGTTATTTGACAAACGCCGTATCAAAAGGAAAATCGCTTCTATATGTATGTGCAGAGCTCGCAGAGCGACCTTTCTCGACAGAATAGAAACTTTGAAATAAGCAGTAAATCTTCAAAAGCAATGATGTGAGCTGCGTTAAAAAAAAAGTACGTGGGAGAGATGAAAATAGAAATGTCTCTCGAAAATATAAACCTGATAAAATCAACAAAAACCACGCAAAGAGTGAGATAATTTTTGATTTTCGTGACGACACACACACACACACACAAAATCCGTCCAAGAACTTCCTTCTTCATCCATATATTCTCAATGAAAAATATTCGACCGGTGGTCGATGCTAGTATATAATGGATTCGTGCAGATACAGGGGAATTCTATGGAAACGTAAGGTGCAAACCATTGTCGCGCAGGTATGAATGAGCGAAAGAATGGAACCTGGAAACAAGTGTACCGCTCCACAATGTCGAGAATGCGCGGAATTCTAAGTGATTTATGGTCTCGGTCTCGGTAGATTTTTTGAAGACGATTGGAGGACAAAACCAATGACGCCTAACCGATTACGATTTATAAATCGGCGAACGATTCAGCAATTACGTGCAACGCGCTGCGGACTCGAAACGCACCTGGCGCGTAAATTTCAGACTTAAAATCGTGTAATTGAGTTCATTGATTTTCGTGTGTAATAATTCCGCATTAAAACAATCTTTCTTTTTCTTATTTTTGACTTTGTTTCTCATAAATATAATATGATAATGTAACACAATATATTTTTAAAATAATTTAAAAAGAGACAAGATTAATAAGTACGCGTATGTATATTTTACCCTTCTGCAGAAATAAGACTAATGTAACGCATATTTTAATTAGTTCCCCTGAAGAAACTGTTGGAATAGTTAGCACGTACGTAATAAACCGGTTACGTCTCGATATTCGCGCATGAGTTCGAGTTTACTAACACTAGAAACATTCCCCCGCAGCGTCCACGGCCTTGTGGTGCCAATTACCGATTCGCACGTGAATACATAAATCGTAATTCGTTAATTCGCGCGAGGCGACTTCTCCCGGCTAGCGGGATTCGATATGCCAATGTCGAAATCTGCCCCCGGGCGCGATGCTATTTATTCGGTTCGAGAAACTCATATACCGACCATTGTTTGTGAGTTATGTTCTCGTAACGAGAAACGAGGCTTCGGCGCGGTGCATCGCTTTAACAGTTGCCAATTCGTCCGTCTTCGAACGATCGGCTTTGCTGCGATGATGCGCGTCGCGAACAAAATTGCAAACAAAGCTGTTTTTAATATTTTCAGCGGTTTTGTTTTATCACGACACGGGGCTGCAGTGAGAAATGTTCTCACCATCCACCGAATTTTCTCTATGTCACTTTCGACACGCGCAACATTTCGAATTCCCAAACATAACACGTTAAAGATTGATAGTTATTCAAACCCGCCCTGTTTTCTATAGTGCGCACCGTGCGCACATGCCGAACAATGCGTTTTCAAAGTAGAAAAACGGGAAAGAAGAGAGATTATTCGGACGAAGCAGGTTAAATTTAAGGATACTCCAGAAATTCCATAAAGTAATCCGACTTTGGCAGCGGATCGCGCGCACAGTCCACGAACCTGCGAATGTGTAAGAAGCGAATAATGGCCTCATTCATCGAAGTAACGAAAACCTCTGAGCGTGTAGCACCATCGCCGATGCGATCGTTCGTGGTTTATAAAGGCATTGTGCCGATTCCACTATCCACTCGAAAGAAATGGCATTCCATTCTGCGGTAATCTTTGTCAAAATTCAACCAAACAGTAAACAGACAATTGAAAATATGCTTGTTATCTATGTGTAATGTAATACAAAAGTAATAAAATAAACAGTAAGGATTTTTGTTTGGTATTGTCATAATTATTATGTGACATAATTTATTATGTGACAATAAGAACAGAAAATATAGTTGAAAGAGACAAAGAAACGCTACTTACAGTTTGATATAAGACAAAAGTTCGGTGGAATTCAGGAAACGGATTTCAAGATTCCGAAACACAACAGAAACGTATCGCTGATCTAATCTCCGCGCGATTGTGGAGCAGCAGTTAAAAAGAAACGGCGAAGAAAAGCAATTCGGAAGGCGGCGCAGGACGTAAAACCCGTTGGAACTGCGTAGAATTTAGAAACCAGATCGACACTGAGGTCGATGATGAATAGACCGATTCGTGAAGCGGGAAGTGCGGTGGGAAGGGAAAAAAGGGAGTCGCGATCATTGAGACGACCTCACATGTGTACATGCGTGTGAGACGTGCGACTGTGCGACGAAGGTCCGACACGATAAATCTTGGACCTCGAACCCTGTTTTCGTGCCCGCGCACTCGAGCGTGCCGTCTAAAAATTTCTCTTTCTCTCTCTCTCTCTCTTTCTGCGATACAAAGGATTTTATAAAGTGGGTGAAACTTATAAAGTGACCTTTTATGACGTCTGTGAATGAGAATGTCACCTAAACTCTCGGATTTTCCAAATTTTATTATGCTCCTACTCTTCCTCCGCTCGCGTGTGAACTTGCGAAGTAATTTGAAGCGAGATCAATTTTTGTTGGGATATTCGATAAAATATCCTAATTCATGGGAAACACGAGAATTATAGAAACTTCAAACAAGCTGAAGATATCATATTTAAAAATATATATATAAAAATTAAAATAAAACATTTATATTTATTCAAAATTGAAATTAAATCTCACGTTTCAGATAAGATATTGACAAGAATACTTCCACTCAAGTAGATTTTATTCAGGTAGGCCTCAATTTATATCGATATATCAATCATGTACATTTCTGATCAAAAAAAAAAAAAAGAAAAAAAACAATTATACGTCTAGACTTTAGACAGAACAAGTTTTCGCTACCGAATATCATTATAGTCCGACTATCGATATTTTAAGCACCTTGTTCACGGCCATTTGATGATATTCGATCGTTCAAGATCCTGTTCCATATAAGATGCACGCGAGAATAATTCTAATGATGCTAAATCAGTCAATCGAGAGCACGATCGAACCGGTCGCGGAACACGTGCTTCTACTTCTGAGAAACATTTTCATTCGGATTTCGTGCGCCTCTCGGAAGCGCGTCTACTACTAATGCATCGCCATTTTCTGATAAGCCGCAGTAGATAAAATGTAAATTTCTACGGTAGAGTTTGTGAAGCCGAAGAAGATTAAAAGCTTGTTGCAAATTTGTTGCTAACTATGCTCCGATAAGCACCGCTATAACGGACGTTCGATATGCGGAGAATCGTTTGCTTTCCTGTAGAGCAGGAAGTAACCTAGGAAACCGGTATTTTAAGCTTTCTTCCTATGTACCGATACGCAGTGAAGTAAGGAAAAATTTTGCAAAAAGCATAGTTAATGAAGATATAAATCACGAGTTATAAATACAACATCTATATATTAATGTATGAATCATATTCGCTTTGCAAAAAGAATTTTCACTGACTTATATTGTTTGTGGGACACAATAATAGCTCTGCGGAGATCGTGATGAGCGGAATCGGATCCGAAAAGGTTAAGCAGAAGAGCTCGCGGGATCTGCGATTTGTGCAGGTGGTACGGATCGTGAGGAATTGTGTTCTCGGAGTATTCAGGAATAACGGACTAGCCAATGACATCTCTTCGATCTCCACGGAATGACGTGACCTCTGATCGGTCATCGGAGACGATCCCAGATCGGTCTACCTCGCGTAGTCGGCTGATCATCCGATCATTGTTCTCATGCTGACGTTTCTCAGAACGCGAAACGATGTGCGAAATGCAACTCTCCGTGCAAGCATTCGGTTGTTTAAAGATAGTTAATGGCCGATTCAGCGAAACGAGAAAATGGTGCTGTAATTACTAGAAAAGATTACGATGCCGTAAACTAACATAAATTAAGAAATTAACGATGATGATCAATAATTGTTATGTTTAGTCAGCGCATTAACATATTTTTGAATGATTTTCCAAAGCAAGAATAACCATATCTTTTTGCCACATCTCCGTGTTTTCTCTCCTCGTCTATTTTACATGAATGTACGAACGATACATGGAAACATTTTGTGTTTTTCCGATGTAACATTTATCGTTTTTGTAACAAGAATTATTTCGCAAAATATTACACAATTATGACATTTATTTATACAAAATGTAGATATTTCACACGTAGTATGTATAACACTTTGCTG